>JXTC01000604.1:59489-156317 GCA_002914845.1 Trema orientale | reverse complement strand
TTATTATTAGGGGATGGCTACGGTAGGGGCGTCCCTACGTAGGGTCATGCCTTAATTATCGTTGGATGGGAATCTGTGGGGAATAACGGGAATCTACGGAGAATCTATTTATATACAGATTCCCATCCAACGGTGAATAGACAGGGCCCTACGTAGGGGCGCCCCTACTGTAGACGCGCCCTTATTATTATTATTATTATTATTTTATTATTTTTGCTTGTCATACATTTTATGATATGATCCTTTCTTTTGGTTAATTGGCTTTGTATTTCAAATTAGATGTAAAGTATTTCGTGTTTAAAGTTGAAGGTGAAATTTAAGGTTTGTACTGTATCTTACGGCATGTTGTATGGTGATTTAGTAGTTCTTCCATCCTATATTCCCAAAACTTATTAAAGCTCTAATTAGCCTCATTTTTCTCCTTGGAAGGTTATAGTTATCAATTGATTGTTCTGAACTCATCAAATGGTTTTCAAAAATTTTGAACTTCAAGACATCTTATGAATACAGTATTGCAACTGCTGATATATGATAATAAAGTGAAAAAGGATATTGGTGGAGTATATTTACTGTAGCTCTCCTGGAAAATTTTGTTTTAGCACATGAAGCATTCATATTTTTAGTACTTGAAAATGCTATTTTCTTACTCTGTCATATGTTTATTTGATGGTGATCAAAGATGAGAATAAACTTTAGACTTGTATTAGTCAGATTGATTGTTATTTGTTTTACTTCTATTCCTTCACAGGATTGTAGATCCAGTTATTCATGTAGATCAAGAAGTAATTGCCCATAGAAATTCCTATTTTCATTTCAATTAACACAGATGATTTTCTACATCTTCCTTGGGATGGTAGGAGAGAGCTAATATTTCAAGTCAGATAACTATGATTTTTCTACATCTTTTTTAGGAAGGTAGGAGAGAACTAACAAAATTTATTCGTAATATGCTTTTTCTTGGAGTGTAACTCCAAGTTGTATTTCAGGGTTCAGTGCTATGATTTTGAAACTATATAAGAAAGAATATATAATGAAAAATATTATACGAGGAAAGTATGTATCTGAATAATGTAGTTCATCCATTGCAGGCCAAGTATTTTAAAGGTGAACTTTTCAACATGGATAGAAAGCACTTGAAGGACGTCTGTGTCATAATATCGAGAGCATAGTTGGCAGCCTATATAATAAGCTTATCCACAAACAGATATGTATTAAAATCTTTTTGAGGTTTTTGTGCAAATAGAACTTTTATTAAACATGCAATTATAGACAAATGTAGTTATTTAAATTGCTATAGTAGATGATTTTGCTGAATCACTTATAGAAAATGTAGTGCGTCGTCATATGTTATACCAATTTTGTTGTTTGTATATGAGAAACACTCATTTAGAAGATACTGCAGGGCAATCAGTTGTATAAAGTTGTGGTTTTTGCCGCGGCATCCAGTTTCTTAGATAAAAACAGCAGGCTTAGTATACATAGGTGCACTACATTTTTCATAGCTGGTATTGCAAAACCATCCATTATAGCAATCTAAATTATCCCATCAGCTCATAATCTGCATTGAACATTTGACATGTTTAGTAAAGATTTTATTGGCGTAAAAGTATCACAGGATTTTAGTACATAACAAATAGAGCTCTCAACTATGGTATATAAGCTTACCATCTAGGCTTCCAATTCCACTTTCGCATGTATACCTAGCCCACACTCGTTTATAAGATACCGCGGCGCAAAATAGTGTGCACGGCATGTTAATCTACCCATGTTTTCACCTCCTGTAGGCTGCAGCAACTCTGTAAATGCTGGCCTGAGTTGCATTACTGAGACATAACTACATCTGTTCTATCTAATCCCTTTTAGTTGAGATAAAAATAATTGTCAGTCATTCATAGTTTTCCTATGATGAAGGTTGGGTCATGGCTTCGGAAGAGGGTGAAAATGAAGATGAGGATGATGAATTTCTGAAGTTGCAGATGTTCATAGATCGGACCAGCGACATGCCAAAAGTGAGGTTCTGCCTGCAAGGAGGCGTTCAGTTTAAGGTTTGATCTGATTTTCTTCTTGAAATGAATTTATCTTCTGAGGCATAATGTTACAAATTTCATTTGCTTTTAGGAGTGATTTCATTAGATTGTTTTCCTGAAATTGAATTTTTAGCAGTCAATTTGCCATGTAACTTCCATCTCTATCAATGTTAGATCCCATCTCTTATTCTTACCGATGGAACCTGAGTTTATTATGCATTCTTCCCTTGTCTAAAATTCATTTAGAAAAGAAGTCCTATCTCTGCATTTTATAGAAATTTTATTTCTATCACCCTTTAATTTCAGGAATGGGAAAAGTGCTCAAGCGAATTAGTCACTGACAGTTACCAAAATTTGGAGTAATATTTTTAATTTTGATTTTCTCCGACTTTTGCACAGAACTGAACTTGTTGAAGAGAAAGACGTGTCTGCTAAAGTAGCTGCTCAGTCTCCCCAACTTCCTTGAGATAGGTCTGACTTTTCCCTGGACTAGTCTAGAGTATGTGTGAGATACTATTTTCTGGAAGAGATCTGGGCTGACAGTTAGGAGGGAAACAAAAATTCTTCGAACACGAGCTTGCCATATGGCTTTAATCTCCACGGTCCGATGATTTTTGAAAATGCATCTTCTCTTGGAGCTTTCAAATGGAGCGCACATAAACATTGTGGCCTTTGATGTACGAGATTATGGTGGGTAGAGGTACCTACAAATTCTTGGCATCAAAGTTTATTGATGGTGATACCTGCATGTGCCTAAATTTATCCCTTTAATAAGAAAGTCGTTCGGAAGGACTGTAACTCGATTTGTAAAAGTGCATCTAAATTTTGTTGCGAACGAACACTATATCATCGGAGAAACGTCCATATGTAAAACTGCAATTGCTGATACGGTCCTTCTTCCACATATAAAGGGAATCATTGTACTACAAATGAAGCGAAAGTGATGTAGATTATTCAAGAATCAAAGTCGATTTGGAAGATATCAATGAGCTTCTGTGAAAGTGGTTTCACGGAATTCAGCTAAGTGTCATGATCGTGGGATATCATTAAGGAATAGGGAATCTATGTGCCATGCAACATGGTAAGTCATGTATATTCTTTTTGCACAATATTACAGTCTGCCTCTTGACGCTTTCAAGAGGAGTTTTCTTGTATTCTGATGTCCTGATCAAAGTAGAACAATGTACTCAGATTGTGTATTTGTCGAAGTTGATGATATAATAAAGAACTTATGTCCACTTCATTTCATTCGCTTTCTTAGTCCTCTATCTTCATGAAAACTTCAAAATCTCAAATAGAATTAACAGTCAGCAGTCTTCAATGCGTTCGAGACAAATCAATTTGTTAGAAGGGACCTGGTTGTGTTGCACTTGGAGGACCAAAATCCTGCCAAGACGATTTTCTTACATTTGGGAATAATAAGCCATTTCTGTTTAGTGCAATTCAAATTTCAAGGCTTCAAGCTCAAATAAATCATATGACAATGGACAATGAACATTAAGGCTTTGTTTGGAATCTAGATGTTTTTAGGGAAAGAAAAAAAAAATACAAGAGATTTTATTAAAAAAAAATTACATTAGATTTCATTTTCTCTTATTTGGATTCAAACAAAAATTGATAGAGAAATTTTTCAAGGAAGAGCGAGATTTAGATTTGATGTTATTTTTTAGTATATACAATTGAAACAAATTGATTAGAAAAGAGAAAAGTTTCAAAATAGCGTTTTATAAAATTTTAGGAAAATATTTTCTGTTTTATTTTTTTTTGACTTTTCCTACGAAATTGTTTTTCCACCAAGAATTTAAGTTCCAAACATAGCCTAAAAGCAACTGCAATAGAAAATGCAAGATAAAACATGAAATCAAGTTGGAATTAAAGAAAATATAATTAAACTAAGCAAAAATTAGCAACCGTGAGAATCTCAAAATCAATTTATTTCGATTTTTTTATTTTTTTATTTTGTTTCTGAGTATTCTTGAACTGTAAAAGGGGTGTGGAGAACTGCCAAAAAAAAAAAAAAAAGTCCTCCCTTAAAAGGCTATGGATATTCTACTTTTGACATTTTATATACATAAACGTTCTCTGAGCCTTTAAAATAAACTGAAGAACGAATTATATCATAATTAACTTAGCAACTTCATTTCAACTGAACTACGCCCGAGAGTTTTGTCAATCCTCCTTTGCTTCATCAACTCTCTAGCCAGATTCACTTCTTGCCATCTACCAGCCCTGGCATATATATTAGAAAGAAGCACATAAACCCCACTACCCTGAGGAGGCTCCAACTTCGTTATCTGACTTCTGACTCTATCTGCTAAATCAAGATTTTCATATATCTCACAACCATTTAAAAGGGCACCCCAAATGGTGATGTTTGGTTGAATTGGCATTTCCTCCGCTAGTCTCATTGCCTCTTTCAAGCGACCTGCTCTGCTCAAAAGATCAACCAAGCAACCATAGTGCTCTAGAGTTGGAATTATGCCATAAACATTTCTCATTTCGTTGAAATGTTTCTGACCCTCGTCAACCAGACCAACATGGCTACAAGCGAACAAAACCCCGACATAAGTAATCTCGTCAGGAACAACGTTACCATCTTCTTGCATACTTCTGAATATTTTAAGAGCTTCCATGCCCTTTCCATGCAAAGCAAAGCCTAGGATCATGCTAGTCCAAGCCTTCACATCCTTCTTTCGCAAATTGTTGAAAATCTTCCAAGCACTTTCAGGATCTCCAACTTTGGCATACATGTCTACCAAAGCAGTCCCAATAGCAAGATCATTGGCCATCTTGGTTTTTGATATGTAAGCATGAAGACTTTGTCCTAAAGCCAAAGCCCCCAGACTGGCACAAGCGCCTATGACGCCCAGAAAGGTAGCTTCGTCCGGAATAAACCCAGCAATCTGCATATTCAAGAAGAGATCAAGGCTATCCTCAGCCCGGTCATACTGAGTATATGCGGCAATCATGGAATTCCAAGCAACCAAGTTTCTATGAGGCATTTTGTCGAACAGGTCCTTCGCAGTTTTTAAGCTCCCACACTTTGCATACATATCTACTATGGCAGTTCCAAGAATCAGATTGAAATTTTGACTTGCCAAGAAAGGATCATATCCCAGATGGCGAAGGCGATTGTGAACCCATTTTCCAGTCTCTAGGTCCCTACTTCGAGCACAAGCAACCAAAACATTCACCATTGTAATCTCATTAGGCTCAACAGCCCAACATTCCATATCCCTGAAAGCCTTTACAGCCTCAGTAAACTGATTGTTGTTCACTAACCCAGAAATCAAACTGGTCCAGGCCACCACGTTCCACTTAGACTTGGGAATTACATCAGAGACTTTCAACCCTGCTTCCATATCGGAACAACAAGCATACATATGGAGTAAAGCCGTAGAAGCATAAATATCAAACTCGAACCCAGTTTTCACAATGCGATTGTGAACACATCTTCCATAGCCATGATCTCCAATGATAGAACACGATTTCAGCACAAACGGGTACGTAAAATTGTCCGGCGAAAACCCCATCTGCTGCATTTCTCTGTACTTGATCAAAGCCTCAATTGGGGTGTCACTATTGGAGTAACCTCTGATCATTGAGTTCCAAATGTAGACGCTAGGTTGAGCAATATGGTTAAAGACTGACCTTGCATAGTCGAGGTCTCCAATATCCGGAGATACACAAAAATCAATAAGCTTACTCAAGGGAATTATGTTTTTGATAACCGATGTAGTTATCATCAACCCATGTAGCTGTTTTAGCTCGGTTATGGTTTTGCATTTTTCCAAGAGACAGAGAATTGTGTTGTAGAGTTTCTTCATAAGCCTTTTTGTCAAGTTAACTCAAAAGCACCGTATTGATGGGCTGTAAAAAGAGTTACTTTTGAACACAAAAATGACTGCTCTAGTCCTCTGTAATGGCCTCAAAATGAGCAACTTGAGAATTATCAGTCTAGCTACTAAACGCTCGTCTGCGTACACTACCGGACTCTTTATCGAAATAAATATAACAATATGCCAACATTTAAGCTAGCGAAGTTGCTAGCTTCTTAATGAAGCATGAATCACTTCTCTACAAGTATTAAGTGAGATGATTCATTCACCATGATCGGATTACATTGGCGAATTTCATAGTTCCAGCATTTGCAATCCTTAGAACTTTTTCCAAAGTATGATCAAATTGAGAGAACGTCCTTAGTCCAAACTGGTTGATATAATACAGACTCTTGAATTGAAGAACTCATACAATGTTCATAACACAAAATAGAACAAAAATTGAGAAAACAGAGAATCCTCACTTCATTCATTGTGTAAGGTATGCAAACAAATCAAAATCTTTCCGAAGAAAAAAAAAAAAAGCAAAATTTTTTTTATTTGTAGCTTTCTCCTAAAATGCTCTTCCGGGCTTTCTTCTTCTTCTTCTTCTTTGTCTTCTTACACTCTCCACCATAGAAGATGGGAGGCTAAACCTTCCAACCCATTTCTGCAACTCTTCTCTCCTAAACGCCACACCCACCAAAAAACTCCAAAGGCAAAAAAAACCCAAAACCCAAAACTGAATCCCTCCATTCTTTTCCCAAAATTGAATCAGAGCAACCCCCAATGGACCAAAACCCAAACCCCACCAAGCCACATTGCTCTCAATTTCTCTCCCAAACAGAAAACCCAACCCACAAATTATCAGAAATCCGTACAACCACCACTTTCTCCTCCGTTTCCTCCTCCACCCATCGAAACCTCCCCACCCAAAACCCTTCCAAAGTCCTAAACCCCCACCACCACCACTTCCATCTCCGCCGCCGAATTCTTCAAGAACCAAATTTAACGGCTGTGGAAAGATCTTGAGGTTCGAAGCGATGGCTGCCATCAAGTTGAGCATGAATCGAGTTGTTCTTTCGGACCCGGTTCTTCTTTTCCGTTTTCTTGCGCAGATGAACTTGTGGATCTGGATTCGATGCGAATTCGAAATCGTGAGGCCGAGAGTGGGAGGCCTTGTTCCAAAGATGGTGATGTGAAGCGAAGCATTCGTTTCATGGATTTGGTTGAAGCTTAGAGAGCGTCGCGAGAGGAGGAGTGGGCTTTCGAGGTTGAGGGTCTTCATCATCGTCGTCGTCGTCGTCGTCGTCGTCTCCTTCCAGCTGCTTTGTTCTGAAAAAGAAAAATGCGAAGAGTAAAAGTGACCGTTTGAACTAGCCACTTTGGTACTGACTACCGAGTTTGTAAATTCACCGAGCTTCCCTATGGTTTTTTTTTTTTTTTTTTGACACAAAATCTCAGAATTATTTCATACTGTTGTCGTATAAATTTCTAAATTCTTCGTTTGTTGTCGTGTATCCTTTGGATATTGTTGATTAAAAAAATTTATATATGTCGCTTTTCAATTCTTTCGTCGTTTCCTGGTGACGTTTATTACAGGTTGGATCACTGTCCTTCTTGTCGATTTCTTTCTCGTTCGCTGCCGTTTATCAGTGTCGTCGTTTATCACTTTCTCGTTTGGTGCTGTTCGTCAGCTATCACTTTGTTGTTGTCGTTTTCTATTTCGCTGTCGTTTTCGCGTCCATTGTCGTCTCTGTTGACGGTATCGTTTAATGTTTAGTGGTGGACCCATCCGTAAATTTTTCAAAAATCCTTGGGAAAAGTTTGTAAATACCCATTTTGGAAACCATGTTTCCATAAATACCCGTTTTTTAGTTTTATTTCATCAGTATCCATTTTTATACTTATTTTTGGAGAAATATAGATCATCAGTATTTTACACATGAAATATATACCACTTCATGAATAAAAATTACACTAAAACTTGGCACACATTTTAAAATGTAAAATATAGGTCAAATTTATAATGAAAAATGTAAGTAAATATTTACATTATACATGTGTATTGTTCATATTTTATTCATGAAATATATACCACATGGGTACAAATTTATATTGTAAATGTATACCACTCATATTTTACACATGAAATATATACTATAAAAACGGAAATTTTGAAAGAAAAACTAAAAACAGGTATTGATAAAAATAAGTTACAAAAACAGGTATTTGTGTAAATTTCTTAAAATCCTTCAAGTTAAATGGGTTTTGGACAATATGCCTATTTTTCAAAAAATATTACTAAATTTACGACATGTCAAAAATAATAAAAATTTTCTACGACGTTTCAAGAAGTGGTGGCATTTTAGTAAATAAGCCTTTTTTTATCAGGAAACTACAAAGGTTTCTTGAAAACTAATTTGGTTTCCTTTTAAAGGCATATCCTATACATAAGTAGATCATAGGAAACCACAAAGATTTCTTAAAAACTTGTTTGATTTCTTTTTAGCAGAATGCCATTACAAAAAATTATAAAAATTTCTTGAAAACCAATTTGGTTTCCTATTAGCAGAATGGTATGTATGTAAGTAAATCACAGGAAACTACAAAGATTTTCAGAAAGTAGTGTAGTTTTTTTTAGTAGAATACCCTGTAAGTAAGTTAATCATAAGAAACCAGTTTGGTTTCTATGTAACAAAATGTCCTATAGCTAATTAAATTATAGGAAATCATTTTGGTTTCTTGAATATTTACCCTTTACAAACCAAGAAACTAGATCTTATTTTTCAGATCAATTCTAATTCACACAAACTTGAAATAAGGGTTCTTTTATTTTTTCTCTAATTTCGGGCAAATTAGTTTAAAAAACAAGTTCATTCATTACTCGCTCAAGAATCGAATCAACTGATTAAAACTGATTAGGTCGTGAAAATGAGAAAAAGAGATAAAGCGAAAAAGAACTGGTCACTGATTAAGTTGTGAAAATGAGAAAAGAAGATGAAGTGATTCGCTCAAGAATAGAATCGGCTGATTAAAACTGATTAAGTCGTGAAAATGAGAAAGTAAGATAAAGGAAAAAAAACTGGTCACCGATTAAATCGTGAAAATGAGAAACAAAGATGAAGCGGAAAAAACTGACTAACTTTGAGAAAAAATCGTACAAAATAAATTATAATAGGCTGGGTGGTATTATTGGAATATTTTTTTTAAAAGGTAGTATCTCGTGTCATTTTTTCAAGTTAAATTGATTCCTGCTCTATTGAAGAGAAAAAAAAAAAAAAAAAAAGAAAAAAAGAAAAAAAGGGGGGAAAGAATGAAAGAAAGGAGAGCAGACAGCCCAGCGGTACATATATCGTCTAGTAATTTGTCTGCAATCGGGATGTGGGATTTTAAAATTTTGGCACTCTGCACGCGGATCCACACACATACTTGGTTTCTTGCACAGACTCTCTTGCTTCCGCTAATTACTAGTCAAGTAGAATGCTAGATCTGATCCTAAATCTCCTATGATAATCTACAACTCAACTAACTCAAATTGTCGCGATCTATCTCCTACTCCAGTTGTTACACGTTTCATTTGACATAAAAGCCCTCTGCTGCAACCGAGGTCTGATGAATCCATTCTGTTGAAAAAAGAAAAAAAAGAAGGTTTAAAGTGGCAAAACATCTCTCTTTTCACGGGGGGCCTAGGCCTTAGTGGCTAGTGCAGCAGAGAATAGTGGTTGGATTGGGTGGTAATGCTCACCGTTACAAAATCATCACTAGTCACTTTCAAAGACTTCTTCAAACTTATACCATTCATTGCTCTCTCTTCAAGGGTAGCTTTAACAGTTAACTGTCCACTTTTGTTATTTCTTCTGCAGACGGTTCATTATCCTTAAATGTGTTGTCTCTGTTATTATGTAAGGAAAAAAAAAATGGGACCCAAAAAGGCAAAAAGAAAAAAAAGGCAGACGTACATATATAATTACTAATTGGAAAAAATTAGCTCCAAAATAGGCCTGCATCTAAGTTGATTTCTGAAACTTTTATTAATTTCTGTAGCTCAACAGATAAGTGTCCCTCGTGTTTGTACTGGGTTTTACATAGTATTTACTGAAAAAGCGAAAAGAGCACGTATATCTAATTAATGCGTTACCCTTTATTTGAAATTCTAGAGTTGGTTTTCTATGTTTTGGACACGATGGAGTTTATGCTATTGGTGGGAGTTTCTCTACGTTATTGTCTTGTTTCACAACCACGAATAACGGGGGACGTGGACACCAAAGAAAATGATTTGCTTTCCCCAACACAAAGAAAAAAAAGAAGAAAAGAAACCATTGAGATTTGAGAACCATGCATTTTTTTTTGAAGAAATGCTTTTATCCATTTAGAGAACTCTATCTGCTGAATTTGATTATGTAGCATGACAGAGAAAGTTGGTCTAGTGGTTTCCTTATAGTAGTGGACGAGATTGTACAGCCATATATTATCGTGGTGTTGGCTCCAATCTGTCCCCTGGTACGACAACTATGCTTAAAACGACAGGAGATGGTAAAAGGCAACCAACCCTCTTAATGGCCTAACTACTTCGAATATTCCTAAAAGTCTCAGTAAGGAGCCCATAGGCATTATGATGGAGCTTATAGTTAACCATCAAATGATTTTATGAGCCTATATATATATATATCTGATGTTGATTACCTCCTTATGAACTAACACTGTCAAAGCTTTGAGGGCAAAAATGTATAGCAAATTAGTCCTTCCAGGATTTTTTAAGTCCACCATGGGAAGTAAAAATGTAACAAAAGAAACTTTTGTTCAAGAGTCCGGGGAGAGTAATCGGTGTGTCATTTTTCCAACCACTAATGTCAGCATGGTAGCCAAAACTTTGGAAAGAAAAGATCATGATTGGTACTTTTTCCTCCTACATATTTCTTTCCTTAATGTATTTGAAGGCATGTATTGCTGATAATGTTAATGTAACCAAATGGTCATGTTCCTTTTGTCTGGTGCTTATCCTTTGTTTTATTCCATGCAGGATTGTTCAGACAACAGTTCCAAGTGATTTGGTTGTTCAAATTGGAGATTCCAGCTTTCATTTGCACAAGGTGGGCTTAAATACTCTAGTGACTCTTTCAGTGAACATTACATGAACTAGTTGTCTTTGTAAGTCAAAAATTGTAGTAGATGTCACTTGTATGAAACCTGGGAAGATTACTTAAGCAGTGGAACCGGGATCCGGATTTTAAGTATGGAGTAGACTCACCAAGACAATTTATTGAATTGAAGAAGTATTAGTAGAATTGGTTAGCATACTTACTTTTATTGAAAAGTAGTCACAGAGATGAAATCAGTCATAACTGAGTTAGAACACAGATCAAGTTATCAAAGCTTTTATGTGGAGTCTAGAAAACCTTGTAGAACAAAATGTTGCATTTAGTTTTTTTTTCTCTCATTAAAGCATAAAAATGCACGAAATTGTACTATTTGGTGATTGAGCTATGTTGCTCTACCTAAAACTTGTAAGGAAGTTTGATTGGTCTTTGAAGATGGTATGATGTAACTGTGATATATGAATTGCCTAATCTGTTTTTACACCCTCCTGACCAAGATTTTTTACATGAATAAAAAGAGACACCAGTTTTTAGGTCTTTAGAATTTTAATGTAGTATTTTGAGTTTCAGCTTCCTATGGTCTCAAGAAGTGGATATTTGAATAGACTGGCTTTTGATAGAAGTAATGGAGGCAGAGACACAATTCTCAAGATATCGATAGACAATCTTCCAGGAGGAGCCAAAATTTTTGAGTTAGTGGTTAAATTCTGTTATGGGTGGGAAGTTGATATTACGTCTGCCAATGTTGGTCCTCTGTATTGTGCTGCTCATTTCTTGGAAATGAATGATGATCTTGAACAAGGAAATCTCATATCCAAATCTGAGGCATTTCTAAGCTTTTCGATATTTTCATCATGGAAAGACACATTTCGAATTTTAAAAAGCTGTGAACCCCTTTCTTCATGGCCCAAAGAGCTGCAAATCCTGAAGCGATGCTCGGAATCCATTGCTTTGAAGGCCTGCAGAAACCTTGAAGACTTCAGCTCTGGAGTAGATGGTCCACATTACTTTCATGCTTCATCAAAAAAGGTAGAGAAGTCAAAACTCGAGGAGGAAGTTGACCATTGGTGGTTTGAAGACGTTTCATTGCTTAGAATAGATCATTTCATTGAAGTGATCCAATCCATAAAAGGTAAAGGGATGAAGTCAAAGCTTGTTGGATCATGTATAGCTCATTGGACTACTAAATGGCTCTCTAGGGTGAGTTTCAGTGAGCTTGATAGACTGAGTCCCAAAAACATGACTTACCAATTACAAAGAGTCACAACAGAGTGTTTGATCAAAGTACTTCCAACTGAGGAGAACTCAGTTACCTGCAATTTTCTACTCCACCTTCTTAAGGCAGGTTTGGCAATGCATATCAGTTCTGACCTGTTGGAAACGCTCGAAAGAAGAATAGCTTCTATGTTGGAGCAATGCCGTGTTCTGGACCTCCTGGTTAGGAACTTCGGAGACGATGACAATGTCCATGATGTTGGCATTGTTAACAGGGTGGTGGAAGTTTATGCTTCTCTCGATAAGATCGACCGCAGGCCAAAAATACTAGCTGTTGGGAGGTTGGTGGATGCTTATCTTACACTAGTTGCAAGAGAAGAGAAACTTAAGGTGAAGAGTTTCCAGTCACTTGTAGAAGCTTTGCCTAAAGACGCTCGGCTTTGTGATGACAACCTCTATAGAGCCACTGACTTGTACCTCAAGGTATTGATATATTTTCCCTTTTAAGTTCTGTCATCCACCAAGGAAACTTATTATGATATATAAGATTTATACATGAATTAGATGTAATCTTCGTGTCTTATAGATTTCAAAAATACTTTTTTCTTGAATTGCTTAACTCATTGTCCCATAACTCGATGTTTGCAGGCACATCCCGGCTTAACAGAAGAAGAAAGAACAAGCTTATGCAGATTCTTGGAATACCATAGACTATCGCAAGAAGCTCGGGAGCATGTGATTAAGAACAACCGTTTGCCGCTGAAAATTGTGACAAGATTCATTCTTCTGGAGCAAGTCAAGATGACAAGGTCAATCACAAGTAGTATGGGATCAAATTACCAAAGAACCAAGACTCAGGCTTTTGTTAGAGCAAACAATAGAAGCCTAGGGAAAGGTTGGATGAATTCCCAAAAGGAAATAAGAAAGATGACAAAGGATGTTGAGGCCATGAAATCACAACTCAATGATCTTCAATTGTGTAAACTAAAGCTTCAGAGACAACTTAAGCTTCAGAGACAACTTAAGAGATGTATTGTTTGAAGATTTCACTGGTGAATCCAGAGAGGGGTTTTTGGTTATGTTTTGTAAGCTTAATTTTTGCCATGTTGTTATAAGGAAAGTCCCATCTTAAATATAGTGTGCTAATGTTTTCTCAAGTTGACCTCTTTCTTAGTGACAAGTGAGTGATTTTGTGAAAAGCTGTGATCTAAACATTTTCTAATGTTATCTTTTTGTACTAAAGCATTTTACTTTCCTTCATTCTTTTTTATTTGTTTATTTAGGGGTTAGAACAAGATTATTTTCCTACTTTTTTATTTTTAATTTTAATAAAAAACCCAAATGGGAAAACAAAAATCTTCATGCTTAGTACTTGAAAAGTGTTGATAATTGGAACTGAATAGAAAAAACCATCAGCTTTGATCTTGAACTCAACCTTGATATAAAACCTCTGAGCGTGGGATAGATTTATTGGGCATTATTACAACAAATGTTCATTCGTATCTTGTCGTCCTACAATTTTGCCAATTTTGTAGTTTTTGTTGCTTTTATGAAAAAATGTCACTTTTCTAGGTAATTCGTTTACATTTTAATTTTTTTTAACTATCTTGTTAATATTGTCGTTTTCCGGATATGCTTCCGTTTCTGAAGACATGTCTCGCGAGTGTCAATTCACAAATGTCTTCATTTCCATGCAGTTAAAGGTTCAGGTTTAGAGTCATGCGGTCTTTATAATTTATCGTCGTTTTGAAAGTTTTTTTGTCGTTGTAAGACACATTCCCGTTTGAAATTGTTGACGTTTATAAGATATTATATTGTCGTCTAAAGTTATTGCTGTTTTTACGATATGTTGTCGTTTTTCAGGGGACAATTATTGTCGTTTTTATGATATGTATTGTTTTCCGTTCTTTTCAGGGTATTGTCGTTTTTAAGCTGTTGCAGTTTGTATGCGTTTGTCCTTTTCTTTTGCTTGCTCCCCTAATTGGTCTTTTGTAATCATTGTCGTGTATTGGAAATCCTGTCGTTTTCCATGTTTAACGGTGAAAACACTAGACTATACATTGTTTTTTTCTCTATTTTCCTGAAAAAAAAAAAGAAAAAAACCAGAAGAAGAAGAAGATTATTTGAACCCTGAAACTCTTTGAAGTGAAAATTTATGCAAGAGAAATCTAAATGAAGCCGGAGGCGGAGGCGGAGGCGGAGGAGGCGGAGGCGGAGGAGGAGAACATTACCACCGCCACCACCAGCTCTTCGACTTCAGAAGATTTCAATCCTTGTCCCATATGCCTCGGACCCTTCCTTCAAGAATCATACCTTGATAAATGTTTCCGTACGTATTCAACCAAATTCAGTTAAACCCTAAACCCAAATTATTTGATGTGGACATCAAGTTCAAAACTTTCTCTCTTTTTTTTTTTTTTTTTTTTTTTAATATATTCAAATTTTAACAAATAATTGAGGATTTCAATTCTTGATTTGCAGATAGGTTCTGTTACAATTGCATTAGGCAATGGATTAAAGTTGTTTCTGGCAAGCGCTCTTGCAAGCTTGCTTCTGTGAAGTGTCCACTCTGCAAGGTTCACTTTTTTGTTTTTCCTTTTTATCTTATTTTATTTTATTTTTTGCACTTTGCTTATAAATTTCAGATTTTTTTTTTAATATTGTATTTTTGAGATTATTTGCTCTGATTTCTTTTACTTACAACCATTTCGAGGGCTTTTCCATATATAAAGATAAAAGAGCCCATTTTTAATTTTTGAGAGCTTTATAAAATGATAGTTGAATTATTTGTTCCACCATCACTAATTTGGAAAGTTCCCTCGATTTTGCATTGATTATAGACTTTGAACGTGTTCAGTGAGTAAATTCTGTTATTTGTAGCATCATTGTTGCTTATTTCTGTTTATTTTGCAGATAGAAAACTTTTCGATAATACATGGATTTGATGGAACTTCTTTTCAACAGTCTTACATTACTCAGGATTTTGAAAATGGGTATCATCTTCTGTATTTTCCTTTCCTTGACTTTTTGTATATGTTGTGAGGTTTCTTAGTTCATTGACATTTTTTAAAAAATCTTTGTCCATGTATGCAGCTTTGTCTTAACAAAAGCACACAAGTACAGATTACAGTCATATTACACAGAACCGGGTATTTAGTTCTCATCATTTGATTCGTTGGTCCAATATTGTTGCCTTTATTTTGATCGATAATTCTCTAGTTAACTTTGTGCTCAAGCAGGTTTCTTAAGTGACATTTTCAGTGTGTCACGCTATTGGAAATCACATAAATATCTGCAGCCAAACCATTGGCTCCATAGTTGGCTGAGAAGGGAAATTCAAGCCCTTATGCAGGTCTCTGAGCTAGTGACTGAAATTATGAACTTTGATAATTATTTTCTCACCGACTCCCATAGTTCTAACTCGAAATGAAATATTTTGTATGATATAGATTCGGCCAATTCTTCATGACTGACTGACTCCTTTTCTAGGAAGAAGATGTCGACATTGTTGTACACCACATACTCGGCGTAATCAATTCCTTTCAGACAAAGTATCATTCGGTTGCTATGTGTATCCTAAATTATTGTATTAGTTGATCATGAAAAACAAGTAGATTGTTTTATACACGGTCTTGAATGTTCCTGAGTCCGGGATTTCTGTAGGAGCAAAAGAGAAGTGCAAAGAAAGACACCAGAAGCCAAAAGTGAAGAGTTCCGTTCATTGATATCGGAGGCAGCTAGGCCTTTTTTAGCAGCAAGAACTGATCGGTTTGTCAATGAGGTGGAATTGTTTCTTGCTTCAGGTTTGACCATTGAAGCCTATGACGCTGTTTACAGGCAGCGCTTAGGTTGGAGTGCGCCCGGGGTAACTGGTGAGAGTACTGAAGGAGAACTTAGTGAACAGAGAACTACAATTCCATATTTGTATATCTTTGATGAGGACTCTGATGAAACTGATTGAAAGTTTCGTCTAATTCTGTATCACTACCAAGTGCTTTTTTTTCGTTCAATGTGATATTTCTTTGCAACCAGATTATCATCAATGTAACGTTGTCTTTGGTTGTTTCAAAACCAGCATTGGAAGATACAGATGAAATGATCTTATACCGACTTGGACTATATATATCTCTAAGTGTGATAAAAAACGAGCCATGTATGTGATAAATTTGAATGTTAGGTCTAGAAAACGGAGTGCCATTTGCAATGTGATTGAACCTTTGTCTATGAGTTCCACTTAGTTACTTGTTGTTTCCAAAACTGACAAGTATTAAAAGGTTCAATTTACGGGTGATGTTGGTTCTTGTGGATGGGTATCTTTTCTGCTAAGCTTAGAAGATTTTGCCTGTATTTTTCAGGCATAAATAATGTCCACACGATTTTTCGGAACAGTTGAGGATTGGCTAACAATCCATTTTCCTGCTTTGCCCTCTTGAACTCTGATGCCGACCAGAAAAGAACACCCATCATTAAGATAAAATACAGGGACAATGTTGTCTTTCTGGAACACAAACGGTTTACGACGGCTTCGTTTTTGTGCCTGCCTCGTAGATGTCTCAGTTAGTCAAAAGTGAACATCAGTATATAACCCGCAGTTTGACGTGTTGATAAGCTTCACTCATATGGCAGTGGCAAATATGGCAGCAGACTCTGATTATGGAGCTTTCATGGAGAAATTCCTTCTGCAGTTAGACCCTTCTGAACACCAACTTCCCCTGAATGCCCTCACCTTTGCCGTCAAAGACATGTAAGTCCCTCTATTACTATTCATTTAATTTCCTACTTTTTTCTCACTATTTTACGTTTTTATTTGATGGGTACATGAAAATTCATACTGTCATATCTTTTATGCTCATATGTTCAATTTCTATGTTGGCTTTTTTCAAACTTCTTTACCTTATGTTGTGTGTATATAATTCAGGTATTAGTCGTTTGGTTTTATCTGCATTCTTTCGACTCTCAATGGGCTTCTGTGTGCCTAATACCCTTTTTTTTTTTCAACTTGGAACTTCCAGATTCGATGTGGATGCATATGTTACTGGATTTGGAAATCCTGATTGGGCAAGGACTCACCCGGCTGCCACATCAACGGCTCCTGCTGTTTTGACTATCTTAAGAGCAGGAGCCACAGGTGTTGGTAAAACTGTCATGGATGAAATGGCATACAGGTTGTATAATATGGAAAAATCAGGAAATGTATGATTAGTATGACTGCGTGTTTCAGATAACCAGAATGATTTTGAGGAAAAAGGGTTAAGTGTATAAACAAAATGATAAATCATGTGGTTTCAAAAAGCTATCTTAAACGTTAAAGGCTCCTAGTTGAAAAGGACCTCAGATTTTAACGTTATGTTTGATAGTCATGCAATTTAATGGAGTACATATATTGGCAGTATAAATGGAGAGAACAAGCATTATGGCACTCCCAGGAATCCTTGTGTACCGGATAGAGTGCCTGGAGGATCTTCTAGTGGATCAGCTGTTGCAGTTGGTGCAGGCCTTGTTGATTTCTCCTTAGGTGAGTTATGCTTACCTTTATTATCCTTTTTCTGTTTCTTCTTGATTTATCATCTGTTACTCGGAGGAAAATTTCTCTTTATTACAGGAACTGATACTGGAGGAAGTGTAAGAGTACCTGCATCTTATTGTGGAATTTTCGGGTTTAGGCCTTCTCATGATGTCATTTCTACTTCTGGAGTTACACCTATGGCACAAAGCTTTGATACAGTTGGTAAGGAAATCACAAGTTCTGAATACAGTTCATATTAGCAACCTGGTCAAGCTGATTTCACGGTTTGCAAATTTTTTGGATTGCAATAAACGTACCTTTTTTTTTTTTCATTTAACTGACCAATTGTCTTTCCCCCCATCCATTTGGCTAAATTCATGCACTTAAATAATGTATATATACATGTATAATTACACTTAAATAATGTATAGGGTTAATGATATTAATAGCCCTTGACTTATACTTGTAGTACTACTTTACTCCCTGAATTTTCAACTTACATAGTAACGGTTCTTGAATTATGTAATTGTTGTAACAATGATCCTTTTTGTTACAAACTGTTAAATATTTGACAGAAATAAGTCATTACAGAGCACATACTTTGGTAACTCTGGTTAAGAATGAGATTCTGAAGTTTTAACTTACACAGTAGACTACCAAGACTTATGCAATTATTGCAGCAATAACAATTTTTTTTTTTCAAACTGTTAAATTTTTAACAGAAATTATTTTTTGTGTAAAGCGCATAGTTTAGTAATTGTGACTTAAAATGAGATTCTTACTCATTGAAGTAAATAATATCCAATTAACGCTTTATCCATGACTATTTTTTGTTGAAAAACTAACAGTTTGTGACAAAAGAATCATTACTGTAACAATTGTGGCCTCGTTTGATTCACTCATTTGAATGGGTGTATTTAAATAAAAATTGTGGAATGAGTTATAATTGGAATGGGAGACATTTGAAGTGAAATGAAGTAGAATGGATTATAATTAGAATGGGAGACATTAGAATAAACCATTCAAAAACACATCCTAGGCTTTATTCTCATTCCAAGACACAAAAAACTCATTCCAATGGTTGATGTGACTGATGGACCATTTGAATGGAAAAACTGAATTGTTGAAACAAACACTCATTCCAAAAGACCATTTGAATAGAAAAACTGAAATTATTGAGACAAACATCCATTCTAATGGGTTTTCCATTTGAATGGAATGGAATAGATGAACTAAACAGGCCCGTATAATTCAGGGGTCATTACTATGTAAGTTGAAAATTCGAGTGGCAAAGTGATACAATGAGTATAATTTAGGGACTAGTACTATATTTACCCTAATGTATATATAAATGCATACGTATATATGTATATATTTTTGGGGGGATGGTGGAGGTTTTCTTATCCATGTTTTTGCTGAATTATCTATACTAAACTCTTCTTTTGACACCAACTTCTGGTTTAGGATGGTTTTCTAGGGATCCGGTGCTTTTGAATAGAGTTGGGCGGGTGTTACTGCAATTGCCGCATCTAGAACCTATCAGACCCACCCAGTTGATCATTGCAGAAGACTGTTTCCAGCTTTCGACTACTCCAAGCAATCAAGTGGTAGAAGGTCTTGTTAAATCAGTAGAGAAGTTATTTGGAGGTAAGTGAATTAATTTGATAGGTAGAGTTGCGGCCCTTTTTGTCTTCATTTTGGTTAATATGCTATGTAGACGAGTCTCTATATTTTCCTCTAGCATCAAATGACATAGCTCGCTTTCTGAAGCGTTGTATTGCTAGAGAATATATAAATCACCTGAAAATGGTCATTTATGTTTATTTCTTCTTATGCAACAAAGGAAAATTTGCTATGAAAAGATATAGATGAACATTTTATTTGTATTTGTCTTTATATTTCTCAGTGAGTGAGATATCATTTACACATCTGTACTTACTAATGCAGGTCATATTGTAAAGAATGCTAGCCTTGGGGACTATGTCAGGGACAAAGTTCCAAGTTTGAAAAGTTTCCTCAATAAAGGAAATGCCGAACAAGAGTACAACATACCATCATTGGCAGCCTTATCAAGTGCTATGCGTTTGCTTCAAAGGTACAGATTGTTATATTGGATTCAAATGACTTTAATGATAAATTCAGGAACTTGCTACACGAAATCTTACTTAATTAATTTATGTGTTATTCTGAATCTATACCATGTCTAATGTAGGTATGAATTTAAGAACAATCATGGTGAATGGGTCAAAAGAGTGAAGCCTGATTTAGGTCCTGGGATATCAGAACGTGTATGGGAAGCTCTTGAGACAACAGATGAAAATATTGATGTCTGTCGCTCTGTGAAGACTGAATTACGTGCTGCTCTCAGTGCTCTTCTTGGGGTACCATCTCTATCTCTACTTGCCATTTTAGTACTGTAACAAAATAATCCCAGGCATAAAATTAATTTCTATAATCTTATGCATAGATATCCAGCAGCATTAAACTTTTAATGGTGCTTTGATCAAATCTCTCGTGGACGAATAGCATAAAAATGCATTAGCTTTTCCGCTAAGTGCCTTGAACATGAATCTGGTATTGCTACTACTGATGCATGTTAGGAATCAGGATTTGGATGGAAGAATATGAACCCTGCATTTGCCTTCTGCTTTGCTATTACAAGTGGCTCATAGCGAAAACAGGCACACTTATTTTGACTCATTACTTGTCTTCACCACTAATTTGGATTATTGCCAGGATTTTGGTGTCCTTGCTATTCCTACCGTTCCAGGACCACCACCAAAACTACAGACACCTGCAACGACACTGGAGGTTTTTCGTGCCAGAGCATTTAGCTTGCTGTCCATTGCCGGAGTATCCGGGTTTTGCCAGGTTTTCTCTCTATTTCTTTTGTTGTTTTTCTTCATGTATACAGATGTCTATGAGCATATTCAACATGTCAAGCATGTTACAATCTTTTCCTTTTTCGGTCATTGGTTTTTTCCTGTGTACCCAATAGGTGAGCATACCACTGGGGCAGTATGATGACCTTCCTGTGTCAGTTTCCTTACTGGCAAAACATGGCTCAGATGGGTTCCTGCTCAATTTTGTGGAGATCATTTATCAAACTCTCAAAGAACAGACTGGATACCCGACAAGATAGATAAGCCACTCATGGTCGTCTCAGCCTTTTAAAATATACATATATATTTATAAATGCATTGACTCGAACTACAACTAAATACCATAACTCTGTAGCTGTAGTTCCACACTAATGAAGTTTACTTTGCTGCTGTGAGTGAAATAGAGAGAGATGATTCATTCCGCTCCAAGTATAGTGAGTCTGATGTTTTCTTGTTGGATTGGGCTGAAAATATGATGGCCCGGCTGGAACTCCGGGATTATGGGCCGTACTTCCTAGGTAAATGGACCTGACTAATTGGGCTAAAATGACGGGCAATTTTGCAAAATGACGTCTTAGGACTGTTATATTCGCAAAATGATGCAAAATGCGGCGGTGGTCGCAAACTTAATTTAATTGGGAACTACAATTATTTCTAATATTGAGGTATAGAGTCTATCCTCCATTGTGAAAGTCAAGAGAAAAAAAATATTGCGATTACTGGCCACTAACACATTAATTATCTTTAAAAAGTCAAATACTACTATGAAGTACCAGTGGTGCCCAGCACCATGCGGCTAATTATAATTATAATTCAAGTAGGATCTATATGATAATCAGTTTATTAATTAGGTGATGTCTCGTAATATTACTCAAAAAAAGTTCTACAAAACAATCTCTTGAACAGGTCTGTTTTTTTAACCCCAAGATTACTACTAGTCAGGTCTATTTCCATTTAATAAGCTAAGGATTGGTTGTTAAGGACGAAAAAGAAAATGTGTAAAGCGAGGTCAACGGGTATGATAGGTAGGCCCACCGCGGTGGGCGCTCTTCACCTCCTCGTTCAAAACAGTACCGCCAAGTAAACTAAATTCATTCAAAGATGCCAACTTCATTTTTGGCGTTTCCCCTAAAATTGATTTTTTTTTTTTTTTTTTGGGGTTAAATCTCCACTACTCAAAAGCGAACGCCTCTCCTCCTCCGCGTGGAGAGCACGCTCCAGCATCATGGCAATAATCCATGTCGTTTACACATAATTTTATCTTAATCCTTTCAAGATCCATGGATTAGTGCCGGCTGTTTCAACCATTTTACTAAATTTTTATATGTGGGCTTTTTTTCTTTTTCCCCTTTCTGCTCGGTTCTTTTTAATAATACTAAATTTTTATATGTGGGCTTTTTTTCTTTTTCCCCTTTCTGCTCGGTTCTTTTTAATAATACTAAATTTTTATATGTGGGCTTTTTTTTTCCTTTATGCTCGGTTCTTTTTAAAAGTTTCACGTTTATTCGTAACGTGACTCGAACCCAGACTTAAGTTCTGATAATAGCTATATTCTATCATGCATATCAATATCAAATAGTGATAACTCGGAAAATGCTTAGCATTATTCTATTATGCATATGTGATGTTATTTTAAATCTGGGAATTTCTTTCCTTCGTCAGTTTGTAATAGTATATAGCATAAAAGTGAATCGTCGTTAGGTTACCGCGCAAAATTGAGAAGCACGCGCAGAAAACCCGCGTAATGGAAATATTTATATTACATAATATTATATGGTTAATTTTGTTAGGGAGTGTTAGTATTAGCAATATTATTAATATTTAATGTGCTTAGTTTTCTCCGGCACCTTAGTTGAGTCGCTGCCCAATCATGACTAATGACTTGGTGTGAAGTGACTGACTGACTATGCAAAGAAGAGTAAGCGAATCCTTGAAATCGAATTTGTTGTGTTTCACATTCACATTCTTACTGTACACACTCTCTGTGGAGGTCAAAGGACCCTCCTTTTGATTTAAATACACACATATATATATATATATATATATTGAGAAATTTTTCTGCAATTGAATCAGATTATCAGAGAGAGAGAGAAAGAGAGAGAGAGAGGTAGAAAGAGTTGTTATAGTAGTAGTAGTATGGAAGTGAAAGCTAGAGCTCCCGGAAAGATCATACTTTCCGGTGAACACGCGGTGGTTCATGGATCCACGGCCGTCGCTTCCTCCATTAACCTCTACACCTATGTCACTCTTCGCTTTCCCACTCCCGCTGGTAATCCACTAATCTCTTTTTGATTAAAATTTAAATTTGGATTTGGGTTTTTGGGGAACACTTGAATTTACACGAATGCAAGTTCTGGGATTTGGTTGGAATGATGATTGGAACATTCCCTTTTGTTCTCAGACTTCCCTCTTTCGCTGGAATTTCTTGTTTTAGTTATTTAATTTTATTATTATTATTATTATTATTATTATTAATTGGGGTTAATTGAAATGATTATCAGAAAGGGTACCATCATAATACAGCTTTCAGTTGCAGAATCGATATCTTATCTTTACTTTACTTTTTGCCCTCCTTTTTTTTTAAAATAATAAATGGCTTCTGTGTTGTTCCTTTTGTGTTAGTTTGTAGATGTAACAGCTGCCTCATGGGTTGACTTCTATTACAATAGACCTGAAATCATATGCATATATTCGCATTTCATTCATTTAGAGGTGCTAATTGTTTTTGCTGGACAAACTTACAATAATCCCGTAGTTATAGTCAATCCTCAATACTTAGATAAACAAGCTTTGTAGAATGCACGATTAAAAACTCATGCTTATGTTTTCTTTGCATCGAATAATTTATTGTCTAATTCAATATTAAAAAAATAAATTAAATAAAGTGTTACTAATGGAGTCACTTAATTGTATTTCTCTGAGTAATAAGTTTTCTTCGACAAATTTCTTGTTTATTTCAGTGCGGCCCAGGTTGATGGTTTCTTATTGACTTCATTTGCTTTCCTTTCATATGTAGACAATGATGATACCTTGAAACTCCAGCTTAAGGATATGGCATTGGAGTTCTCATGGCCAATTGCTAGAATCAAAGAAGCACTATCTGAGTTGGGCATTCCTAATCCATCGACACCGGCCTCTTGCTCAATAGAGGCAATGAAATCGATAGCAGCTCTAGTTGAGGAACAAAATATCCCAGAGGCAAAAATTTTTCTTGCTTCTGGGGTATCAGCTTTTCTTTGGCTCTATGCATCTATTCAAGGGTATAAGTCCATCCTTTTTTATTATGCTGTCGAAAACTTTCTCCTAGTTTAAAAGTTTGGTTTGATTTTTTGTTTCTTATTTTGTGACTCAGATTTAAGCCTGCTACCGTGGTTGTTACTTCTGAGCTTCCTCTAGGTTCAGGTTTGGGTTCCTCTGCTGCAATTTGCGTTGCACTCTCAGCTGCTTTCCTTTCCTTTTCGGACTCGGTAAATGTAGATTTGAACCACCAAGGATGGTTAGCATTTGCGGATGAAGAACTTGACCTACTAAACAGATGGGCTTTTGAAGGTGAAAAGATAGTCCATGGAAGGCCATCTGGAATTGACAATACAGTGAGCACTTATGGTATGTTATCTTTGAGCTGCACCTGAAAAGTATTCCTTCTTTTAATCGAAAGTTTTTATTTTTGCCCTTTCTTTCCATATTTTGTCATCTAAATACATGTATGTCATTTTAGCTCCTAAAATGAGTGGAGAATTAATTTGTCCGATTGGTTTACTTGGAATAACTTGTGAGAATATAGTCTTAACAAGAAGCTTTAAGTGACAGGTAAAAAGTATGTGTAACTACCAGGTAGAAAGAGAGCCATACTTTTGTTTGTTGGACACAAAATTGTTCGTTTCTTATCTATCAAATGTAGCAGGACAATCCATCTGGAAGTTCATATTAGTATACCTTGTGCAACAGGTAATATGATCCAGTTCAAGTCGGGTAACTTGACTCGCATCAGGTCCAATTTGCCACTCAAAATGCTCATCACAAACACAAAAGTTGGAAGGAACACTAAGGCTCTAGTAGCCGGTGTCTCAGAGAGAAGCTTGAGGCACCAAGATGCCATGAATTTTGTCTTTAACGCCGTAGATTCCATTAGCAAGGAACTATCAACCATCATTCAGTCTCCTATTGGGGACGACCTGTCAGTGACTCAAAAGGAAGAGAAGATAGAAGAGTTGATGGAAATGAACCAAGGTTTGCTACAAAGCATGGGGGTCAGCCATGCTTCGATAGAAACTGTTCTCCGAACAACATTGAAATACAAATTAGCTTCCAAGTTGACAGGAGCCGGTGGTGGTGGCTGCGTTTTAACGCTACTGCCGAACTGTATCCTTTTGTTCTGTTAATGTCGCATATTTTTCAAAGTTCTTAATATTTTGAATACTAAGAGCCTATTGGTAACTCATTTGCTTTTTTGTTTGTTATTTTTCAAATTAGACATCCCCCCCAACAAAAAAAAAAAAAAAAAGAGGAGTTAACATGCAACCAAAAATGTCTTCTGGTAACATGTTCGTTTTCTTTGTTGTTCTTCAGAAGTAAAAAACCAAAAAAGAGTTGCCATGCAACCCGTGAGTAATTTAGATACGTACTTTTTCTTTACCAAGTATTTCTGATCTTTTTTTGACCTTAACCCATGAATCAGTGTTATCAGGAACAATTGTTGATAAAGTGATCTCTGAGCTCGAGTCATGCGGATTCCAGTGTTTCACCGCTGGAATTGGAGGGAGTGGCGTTGAGATTTACTTGGGTAGCTCGTTCTAATTTTTGCGGCGGAGTAAGTTCTTAAGTTTAGCCTTCAACTAATAATTGAGCTGCAAAATTTGCTGCTCTGTCTCGGCTTTCTAAGTTGTCTGTACATTAATCATGTTGCTGCTACTTTCCATTGGTATTAGGTTAATTTAAACACCATTTTTCTGGTTTTCCCATCTGCTTCATTAAAAACTTTTGGTTTAAATTATTTTTGGGCTCCAACTTCGCGTCCTTGAAAGATTCATATAGAGATGACGAAGCTACAAAATGCCATTAGGGATGATATTGTAGTATGTACGATGTTTGCTTGAACCGATTGGCAGTCTCATCTTATGGTGTTCAAGATTTGAAAGATTTTTGAGTATCCAAAATAATTGACCCTATTAATTGTTCGAGGAGAAAGTCGGAAACATCACTAATTATGTAGTACTTATTAACATCTTCCGGCAAACTTCAGCTCCACCTCATCTTTCTTTTCTTTTATATAGGTCTTTACTTTCTATTTCTTACACACACACTCCCTATACAATATATCGTATATGTTTATATACTCAACATCAAAGCAACTGAGACTCGTTTATACATGTACATAGTTTAGACGCTTTACAGACGACTCCATACTTTCATTCAAACACTAGAAGATAGTACGACTTCATTAGACACACACCAGCACAAGAAGGAAACTCTTTAGCAGGTCCTTTAACCATTAACTATAGCACCACCTGCCCCAAAAAAAAAAAAAAAAAAAAAAAAAAAAAAAAAAAAAAAAAAAAAAAAAAAACGAAACAATGGAAAGGATAAGTAAGTTATAACAGCCGAAACGCCTTAACGTATTTGGCACATAAATTGTCTTGTAAGTAACTCACCATTAGGGTGAAGGACTTGGCCGGTCATATAAGAGGAGCAATGGTTGCAGGCAAGGAAAACATACGAGGGTGCAACCTCAATAGGCTGGCCAGCTCGTTTCATCGGAACTTCGGAGCCAAACCGTGCCGTCTCTTCCTCGCTGAAAGTGGCCGGAATCAATGGCGTCCATATCGGTCCTGGAGCTACAGCATTAACGCGTATTCCTCTGTTTACAAGCTGAAGGGCAAGTCCCCTGGTGAACGCCACAATGGCACCTTTTGTGGCTGCGTAGTCCAGCAGCTCTGGACTCCCCTTATATGCTACTATGGAGGTCGTGTTGATTATGGTACTCCCTTCTCTCATGTGCTTCATAGCATGCCTACCATAGAAAACAAAATATCATCTTCTCTCGGATATTATAAGTTAGCTATAGAAAATAGCAAGTATAAGAGAGTGAACTTCTGAGTCAAACCATATGATCTGATGAACATCGGACTAGTTTACCTGGCCATGAAGAAATGGGAGAAAATATTAGTCCTGAAAACCCTCTCAAGTCTTTCTTCAGTAATCTCCTCGACAGAGCTCGCCTTGTACTGCTCAGCGGCGTTGTTAACCAGAATATCTATACGGCCAAAAGCGTTCACCACCTCATCCACCACTCTCTTGCAATTTTCGTCGTACCCCAGATCAGCCGCTACTGCTATGGGATCTTTGGCATCTGGGGTCTTTGATTCTTCGAGTATTCTTAGTGTATGTTGAGCGTCTTTGTCTTCTTGATCCTTCACGTATGTGAAGGCCACGGTTGCGCCCTCTAGAGCAAAGCAGTGACTCACAGCTCGGCCAATCCCAGAGTCTCCGCCAGTCACCAACGCTATCTTGCCCTGCATGAATTCTCATGCTACTTTTAGTCCCATTAATATAAGGGTACATGATACATATATATATATATATATATATATATATATATATACTGTATAGTAAAACTGAAAGAGGTTCTGAAACAAGGTTAGAAATTACGTACTTGGAGCTTATTAGAGGGTCGATAATGTTGGCCTGAGAAAGCAGGGGTAGGTTCCATAACATGCTCTTTCCCTGGCTGAGTTTCTTGCCTCTGAGGAGGGAATTGCTGCTGCTCACCTGAAGCCATTCTCTGAAACACTCTAAGAGGACTCTTTGGGGTCCTGTGATGACTTTTAGGGAACCAGGTTAAAGCTCTAGTTGTCAAGGCTCTTGAAGATAACACCAACCTAGCAAACATATAAAGATGGACTCTTATAGTGATAGTGTCCTGTGAATTTCTCCTAGTTAGGGATTGAGATATACACTTTAAATGGAAAACGTTGTGTTACGTGGCAGGAGACCGTGTCCACGTGTCCAGTCATTTGCATGCAGCTGACACATCACTGCAAAGGGACTGTCTGGTTTTCATTATGATGAACCAGGTTGCCACGTTGGGAAAGGGCCATCTGGAGTACTCATCCACAGAAGCTAAGGAATTGGACAGTGCAGGAAGTACACCCGGTTCTAGCTATAAGCCAATATTTCAAGTATTCCCTCGCTTGTCAGCTTGTGGTCAGTAGGTCTCATAGTGTTCTTATCTATGTACTGTCAATCTGATATGATTGCATTAATCAAGGTTTAGTTAGAGGCTTAGAGCATTAATATAAGACGACGTGTAGTTATGAGTTAAATGAATTATATTAACAAACGAATAATCCTCAAGTGCTCTCTCCTTTCTCTCTCTGTGAAATGAGAAATACATTAATTATCCTAGAATTGAAATCCACATACTAACAACATAGACCATAGCAGCCTCTACTAGAGCCTTTATATATTCTCCCCTGGATTTGGGCTTTGTTATGTTTTTTTTTTTTTTTCCAATTTCCTTCAACTCCATATGTTTTAACCTAGCTAGTTGACTGGTCTGCAAACTGCATGATGTTAAATTTGAACAGTAATATTTTATAAGGTAATCCTAGCTATAGATGAATAAACCTGCAACTTGTTACTGAACCTTCAAATACTGGCTTGCTATATAGAAGGTTACATCATGCTATTGAGAAATCAAGTGTGTTATTTAAAGATTGGTTTACCTTTCAATTTTCTTTTTGTGATAATATTTTTGCACGGTGTTCATAGTACATTTACTCATAGACTCACTGCTCTAGAGTTATTTGGACTTGTTCTCTTTTCTCCTTGTTTTAAATCTCATGAACCTCCTTCTTACATTTATTTGCTTTCTTAGTTCTTACCCTTTGGTTCCTCTAATTTTCGCGCTGGTCCCCTCTTGTTCTGCTGTTGAATACTAGCCAATGAGTGAATGTAGAAACATATAATTCGTCCGAATCTGGAACACAGTAAGGACCTAAGCAAAGGTTACTAATTGGAGAAGGCAGTATCTAAATACAGCCCACCTAAGGTCATAATTGTACACCTTTCGAAAGCCACTCCACCATTTTAAATTCAGCGACTTTTTAAATACAGCACAAGATTGATCACACCTTCTAACTGGAATAAATCATTTGCCTTTGAGTAAATCAAATGCAATGTAGCTGTGCATATATCAGTCTAAACTAAGCTACCATGTTCGACTATATGGTTTAAAATTACGCGTTATATTGGCACCCAACTTCATATGTTACTATTCATAGTTAACTTAAAACTAGAACGGTTGGATCATATTCCGCATTAAAAATTTTGGTTGCACGAAAATAGTACTCGAAGCTCTCATGTTCACGTCAACACGGGTATTTTTATTTTTATATGATACTCAAAAAGTACAACCAGATGTATTTGCAAGCCGCAGTAGATTGGCTAGACGCTATATAGCTTAGCACCTTAATGCCCTGTAGTACTCTAGTCAAAAACAGTTGACGATCGAGTTACATTATACCATTCCACAATACACAAAAACCAGCAAAGACAAAAGGAGAACTCCAACACTTTGACTTCAAGCATTCACAACAGTCCCACCTGCAAATACCAAAAACAAAAAAGCGAACTATATGAGGTAAACTTGATATAATTTTGTCCACAGTACCGAACTAAATGATTTAATTCAATCACAAAGGATAGTACAAATGTAACACATTATCATATAGAGACTCACCATTAGGGTGGAGGACTTGACCGGATATGTAAGAGGAGCAGTGGTTGCAGGCAAGGAACACATACGAGGGTGCAACCTCAATAGGCTGGCCAGCTCGCTTCATTGGCACTTGGGAGCCAAACTGTGCCGTTTCTTCCTCACTGAAAGAGGCCGGAATCAACGGAGTCCATATCGGTCCGGGAGCGACACCATTAACGCGAATTCCCTTGTCTACAAGCTGAAGTGCAAGTCCCCTGGTGAAGGCAACTATGGCGCCTTTAGTTGCCGTGTAGTCTAGCAACTTTGCGTTCCCCTTGTACGCATTCACCGATGTTGTGTTGATTATGGAGCTCCCTTCCTTCATGTGCTTCAAAGCATGCCTATAACAGTATGAAAATCCCATATCAAACTGGAGATCAAAAGATTCAAAATGTATAAAAAACAATTAGTTGTGTCGTTTTTTGAAGTGTAGTGGCTAGTAGTACTTTTAGTCTTAATTACCTGGTTAAGAAGAAGTAGGAGAATACATTAGTTCTGAAGACTCTCTCAAGCCTTTCCTCATCAATCTCTTCAACCGAGCTCGCCTTGTACTGCTCGGCGGCGTTGTTCACCAGGATATCTATCCGGCCATACGCGTTCACTACT
Source organism: Trema orientale (assembly GCA_002914845.1). Lineage (NCBI taxonomy): Eukaryota > Viridiplantae > Streptophyta > Magnoliopsida > Rosales > Cannabaceae > Trema > Trema orientale. Next base: position 126,406 of record JXTC01000604.1, on the reverse strand, counting down.
TCATCCACCACTCTCTTGCAATTCTCATCGAAACCCAGATCAGCTGGGACAGCAATGGGGTCCTTGGAGTCCGAGGTCTTCGCTTCTTTGATCTCTCGGAGTGTGTCCTGAGCATCTTTGTCCTCTTGACCCTTTACGTATGTGAAGGCCACGGTTGCTCCCTCCAGAGCGAAGGAGTGGCAGACGGCTCGGCCGATCCCGGAATCGCCTCCCGTCACCAGCGCTATCTTCGCCTGCAGTTTTTCACACGTTGGTTAATTTTTCTTCAACAACGCATGCATGGCTTTGAAACTGATCAGTTTCTAGAAATTTAACTACGTAGAACCATGCAATAGAATAAGTTATGTTATAAGAAAACTTGGGAATTATATGATATACTCGGAGCTTATTAGAAGGCTTGTATTCTGGGGATGTGAACTGAGGGTTGGGGTCCATGGCATGCTCTTTTCCAGGCTGAGTTTCTTGCCTCTGAGGAGGGAATTGCTGGCCTTGTGAAGCCATTCTCACAAATACTCTAGTGGGACTCTTTTGGGTCACTGAGAAAAGTTCCGGAAAGAGAGAATTCCGATGATTTTTGAGGTGGGTTTTGGCAGAAGACGAAGGAAGAGTTCTGATTGGCAAGGCTCTTGTGAACAACAGTCCACAAAACATAAGGGGATCCAAGTAACGGTGTTTTGAAAAATTGTAGTTTTAGCAAGTTTTATATAAAAATTTGGACTTGGGCTTATGTTTTTTGGGTTGGGCCCGTTTTCGGAACCGGTGTCCACGTGTCACGTCATTCGGTTGGAGCGGACACGCAGTGCTTATGCTCTTATGCTGAGATGATGAACCGGGTAAAAAGGAGCTTCTGGGGACATCCCCTCTTGGAAGGAGTCAGCCTAGGCCATGGGGTTCAGATATCAACAAGAACATGGGTAGCTACTACTTAGTTACTTATGGGCTGTTTGGCATCATAACTAAAAAATAATTTTTTATTTTTAAAAATAAAAAATTATTTTCTGAGAACAAGTAAGGGTGTTTGGCATTGTTCTCTGAGAACAGTTTTTAAAAACAGAGTTAAAGAAAACAGAAGATTCAGAGAACAACAAAATGTTGTTTTCAAGGTGTTTTCTTAACTTTTTCTTTTTCTAAAAAAAATAAAAATGCTTTCATATGACTTTCATATACACATTTTCTTGTAACTTTCTCTCTCTCTCATCACTTTCTCTAACTACTTTCTCTCTCCTCACTCTCTCTTATCACTTTCTCTATCTTCTTTCTCTTTCTTTATTCTCTCTCACCATTTTCTCTAACTACTTTCTCTCTCCTCACTCTCTCTTATCACTTTCTCTCTCTTCTTTCTCTCTCCTCATTCTCTCTCACAATTTTCTCTCTCCTCATTCTCTCTCATTATTTTCTCTCTCCTTATGTTATTCTATCACTTTCTCTCTCATTATTTTCTATCCCTTCATTTTTTTAATCACATTATCTCTCCTCATTCTTTATTACTACTTTGTTTTTTATAACTTTTTTGTCTTTATTTTTTATCTCCATGTATTCTTATCACTTTCTCTTTCTTTTGTGTTTTCATTAGTTTTTTTTTCTTCTATCTTTCTCAACACTTTTTATTTCCATATTCTCTCTTATCACTTTTTCTCTCATTATTATCTTTCATTACCTTTTCTCTTGTGACATTCNGAACTAACTTAGTGACTTACTAGTTACAACTTACAAGAGAAGTCTACTTTGTCTTATCCCTTTCTTATTGATATTGTTTTGGAGCATTTTTTGGGAATAAGGCATAAAGTTAATTAATTAATTGAACAATTAGCCTCCAAGATATGTGCTGGTACATGCTTTGCATGGCAGCCACGTGCACTGCCAAGCAAACTGATACCTGTTAGGTTTGTCAAATCACTATTCCTGTTGTCTAAACCAGCAAACAAACACTTGGAAACGCCCACAACGCGGTGGCAATGCAAACGAGAATTAGCCGATTCATTAAAGAACCTCCAATATCTCTGTTTTCGTTAGTTGGGTCTCAATTCTCTCGATCTCCTTTGATAACGGTTCTCTGTCTTTTGGTCCTGAAACACTATGGCGTCTTTCAAACTCAGCTGCTTCTTTGTGCTTGTTCACGTCTCTCTCTTGCTTCCGAACATGGTACTCAGCAATGGTACATACTTCACTGTGTCTCTGCTTTCTTCCTCTCTGTCTGTCTTACACGTTTAGGCCATAAATGTTACTGTTTTGCGCTGAAATAGTACATTGTTGGTAGTAGAAGAGTATATAAATGTTAAAGAGGAGAATAATTTAAGCTGACTAGTATTTAAAAGATTTTTCTGAAGTCTACATAGTAGAAGTTGTTGGATGAATGCACATATTAACATTTTCTTTGTTGTTACGAATTCAAACTTTTTCAAAGTACTTTTTGGTTGTTGCTCTATTCCATATGTAGACACGCAGAGCCTATACAATTGACAATATCGTATGGTTCACGAAAATAATCTTTACTTGTGTGTATATTCTGAACATCACCTCAGAAGCTATTCGCTGCATGATCATTTGGGAAGAGAAATTTCTTTTATTTTTAGTATGATAATACATAAAATGACTGAAATAACAGAGTTGTAAGTATACAATAATAAGACAAATTTAGGCACAATAATAAGACAAATTTAGGCTTAAAAACCGGAATGTAATTAAAGATTCTGACAATCAACGAACTCGCCATTCTGCATCTCTATCTGCATGTGAGTATATCTAGCTAAATTTGTTTTCCTATGCTGCTAAAAAAATTAGATATGTAACTTGCTCACCATTTTAGATTTTTTTGCCCCTTGGAAATAATTTTCTTTGCTAGCTTAGTGACAGGACGGTGTTAATGGCTTCTAAACAAGTTAATTTTGTATAACAACTGTTTTACAGCTTCTGAAATTCACTTATTTTATCCGCAGATGATGAGGACACTCTTCTTCAAGGCATCAACAGTTACAGGCAGTCCCTAAGGTTACCACAGCTCGCAAAGAACGGCAAAGCAGACTGCCTTGCTGATGAAATAGCTGATGAAATTGAGGACCAACCTTGCACCACCTTGACCACCGGTGCCAACATTGTGCCCAGCACCCAGACCCAACTCTCCGATTACCCAAAGCTATTGAAGAAGTGTGGAATAGATGTGAACACTACAACAGATGGGGTGATACTCCCAGTTTGTGTGCCCAAATTGGTCCCAACCCTGGTTCTTACCAACTACACACACACTTCATATGCAAGGTACCTCAACAATTCCAAGTACACTGGGGCTGGGGTTGGTTCTGAGGATGACTGGATGGTGGTTGTTTTGAGTACAAGTACTACTGCCGGAAGCTTTTCTAGGGCTGTGTCTTTAGTTTCCCAGATGGGTTTTGGTCATTACTTGCTTTCCTTCGTTTTAGCATTGTCACTGCTTGTTTTAAGCTGAAGTACACATGTGTTGTCTCTGTCTTTCTTTTTTACATGTTGCATCTTTAAGTAACTTTTGGCTTTGTAAATTTAGTCTGTAACTTTTGAAAGACCGGATTCACTAAAGCTTGTCTCATTTTTCTTTCTACATTTTCTGTTGATTAAAGTTTGTGGTAGATCATATTAAAAGTTAAAACTCATAGACATCAGCACCACAGTTTCAACAAAAAATTACTAAACAAGATGGATTTTCCTTGTGAAAAATCCACCTTTCTAATCAAAATGTGGGTACAATCTGGCATGGGATTATATTAATCTCAAAAAGTGTAATGAGCAAAGATGGCATATGGAATCACCTCCGCGGCCAAGACAACCCGTAGTAAGCAAAGAATTTAAACAGAATATGTAATTTGAGTGCAAATAGGAAAATCTTCAAGGAGAAGAAGTTCTTTCTTTTATTCTCTCTCTTCTGGCACTCTGTATAAATTGGTCACATCAAAAGGCAATTTGGACAGTAAGTATAGATTGGAGGCTCTTTGGACGGTAACCATGGCCTTCTCCAAGCTTAGCCTATTTCTCTTTGTACTTGCTTCTGCCTTCCTCTTGCATCCTCATCCAGTGCAATGTAATGGTAATGTTATTCCTTTTGCCTCTCTTTCCATCTCTTACTCCATTTGAAATTTTAAGTGGTTGAGTTCAGTGTGTTTTTTCAGCTAGCCTGCTCCAATTGTTGGTGGTGGTTGTTTTTTTTTTTTTTTTTTTCATATGTCTTAGTGAAATTAAGAGTCTAAAAGTAAGAGTCTGAATGTGTTTTTTACTTTTATGCAAAATAAAATGTATAGTTGAAAATGCATTTATCAATCACGACTTATAGTTCCTTTGTGCACATTTCAACCTTAAATTCAACATGTTAGAGTTCTTGGAGTCCAAGGTTAGAGCAGGAAAGAAGCTATAAGTAGTATTTTAATTTCCTACGAGTATCTAATACTTAAATTCTTCAATTTGTAGTACATTTACACACATGACAAAGTTAATTACCAAATCCAAGAATCAAAACCCAACTTTGTAATGTTCCACTTGTTAATTACTATTTGTCTAAGGATTTAACACAAGTTTATGGGGCTTTTAAGGTTGATAATTTAGAAAGTGACCACAGAAAAAAAAAAAATTGTTAGATATGATTTTTAACCTATTTTTCATGACTTTTTCCCTAAATAACCAAAAAAAAAAAGAAAAAAGAAAAAGTCGGAAACTTCATAAACATTCCATTCTCCAACTTCGTATAATTTCCAGTCATAATTCTATAATTTTTTTCTATAATTGTGTAAAATCGAAATGATTACAGAAAAAGAAGACGGCCTATTCCAAGGGATCAACAATTACCGGAAGTCGCTAAACGTGTCGGAATTGAAGAAGAACGAGAAAGCAGACTGCCTGGCCGACGAGATCGCCGACGACCTAGAGGACTATCCCTGCTCCGGCGCCGAGGAGTTCGCCGGCGACCCCGCAATTACGGTTCCGAGGCTCGTCAACTTCCCTAAGCTCGCCAAAAAGTGCGACATCGATGTGAACACCACCATGGACAGCATCATACTGCCCGTCTGCGTCCCCAAACTGGTCACCGAGCTCGTCCTCAACAACTTCACCAAGTCTCCGTACACAAAGTTCCTCAACAACTCCAAGTTCACCGGCGCCGGCGTCGGCTCCGAGGACGACTGGATTGTCGTCGTGCTCGCCACCGATAAGCCCAGCGGGAGCGTTTCGGGTGCAGCCGCTTCTTTGGTTGCTTTTGGAATGGTTCAGTCCTTGGTGGTGTCGTTTTTGGGAGTGTTTCTCGCTTTGTTGTCGTTCTGATCGTTTCGTGTCGTTTCTTCTTCTTCTTCTTCTTCTTCATTTTTTTCTTGTCGCCCGATTTAAGTGTCGTCTGGCGGATTCATGATTGTCGTTTGCGAATCTGCAAGGGATTTAGATAGTCGAAAAAGTGTGTCGTTTTTCTTTTAAATGATTTTTGTAATGGTTTTTTAATTGTGAAATTGTGATTATAGTCGAAAAAGTGTGTCGTTTTTCTTTTAAATGATTTTTGTAATGGTTTTTTAATTGTGAAATTGTGATTAACATTTTATGAATAATGTTATGCAAAAGCAATTGATTTTTTTTCCTTGTTTTTATTTATTTAAATGTAAAGTGGACAATTGGCTTCGTGAAGTAAACCGTAAAAGCATGTTTTTTTTTTTTTTTTGGCTCCCGACTGTGAAAGCATGTTTGTAATGCTTGTTAAGTACTCAAAGCATATTGCATGTGGCTACGTGTCTTACAAAATTGACATGTGATATATTCATGACATGGGTGCTTAAACCATTCCCTTATTTTCCAAATTTCCTATAGATTTTTTAATAAAAAAATTTTATGATCAGAAAATAATAATAATGGGGTTTATAACTAAAGTGTCGGTGCCGACTACGTAATCATTCAGTCGCCTTTGATGGACATTTTGATTAGTGCTGGTAATTCGAGTTATTGTATCGTGTTCGGGTTGACACAATTACGATACGATACAATAACACTCTAATGCGAACACGACACAATTAATAAACGTATTAGAAATTTAAACTCGAACACAACACGATTAATACACGTGTAATACGAAACGACACGTGTAACCTGTTTGATAAATGTGTAATGTATCATATTATGACATGTTTGACACGATTACTCTAATTTAATACGATTATGCACTAATTAATTCAATTTTACACACGTAAATATGTTTAGAATTAATAAAAATCACATTTAAAATATTAAAATATTAATAAATGTGTTGTATTAGTGTCGTATTGACACGACACAAAAATGATACATTTAATTAAATAGGTTACATGGGTCATTTTTGGATTAAGCAGGTTGACCCGAAACCCATCTGTTTATTATACGTATTACACGTGTCAACTCGAAATTGATACAAAAATTAAATGGGTTACCCAAATCCGTTTATTTCTTGTCGTTTTCGAGTCGTATCGTCATGTCGTCTAAAAAATTGTTGGCCCTACGTTTGATGGACGACATCACTTTCGGTATATATCTAGTTTTTATGAGTAATAAGAGGAGAAAATTAGGCACTTTTTAGAAAAGAATTAAAAAAAATTGGCTCAGTTTTTTCTAGATTTAGTATCACATGTTTTAGAAAAATATCATTTTAAAAAAATAGAAAAAATACCATTTTTTAAAATAGTAATTAGTAACCGGTAACCAGTTTTCAAGCACTGATAACTAGTAACCAAACGTATTCATAACTGGTATATAATTGGTAACTGGTAACGAGTAACTAGTTTTTAGAAACTAGTTACTAGTAAACATTTTAAAAATAATATTTATCTAAGAATTTTTTTAAAAGTGATATTTTTTAAGAAAAAATGGTATGGGACTGGGAAAAAAACTGATCAACCATATTTTTGTAATTCTTTTTTATTTTTATAGGTAAAAGTGTTAGAAACCCTAATAAGAGTGTACTAGAGTGTGATGCTCAATACCACATGAGGTGTAATTCTGTTACCAAGTGATTATAATCAATAAATTGGGTTTCATCTGAAGTGTAATTATAATCAACCTGTAGCAGACCGACACATCATGTAATGTTGAGCATCACCTCTTAGTATTATTCGAGTAATAAAAATTATTTAGAAGCTAATAATGGGAATAAAACATCACTATGCAAATATCAGTACGTGTGTATTTGACTACTAAGTACAATTTACAAATAATATCGCAAATTAAACTTAACTGCTCTTCTTTTTTAGAAGACTGATGTGTTTGGCATCATAATTAAAAACAGTTTTTTGTTTTTAAAAATAAAAAATTATTTTCTGAGAATAAATAATGGTGTTTGGCATTGTTCTCTGAGAACAGTTTTAAAAAATAAAATTAAAGAAAATAGAAAATTCAGATAACAACAAAATATTATTTTTAAAGTATTTTTTTTAAATAAAACTTATTCTTTAACATGACTTTCACATATACATTCTCTCATAACTTTCTCTCTCATCACTTTCTCTTTCCTCATTCTCTCTAATTACTTTATCTATTCTCATTATCTTTTATCATTTTCTCTTTTCATTTTCTATCCCTTTATTTTTTTAAATCAAATTATCTCTCTTAATTTTCTATTGGTACTTTATCTTTTATAACTTTCTCTATCTTTATTATCTCTCCTTATGTATTCTTATTACTTTTATTTCTCTTGTGTGTATTCATTAGTTTCCCCTTCTTCTTCTTTCTCATCACTTTTTATCTCCTTATTTTCTCTCATTACTTTCTCTCTCATTATTATCTTTCATTACCTTTTCTTTTAGTGCCGAAGTGTTTTCAGGATTATATAGCATGAATGACATGGATTGTCCACATCATTCTAATTATAGTACCTTTAATTACTGTTTTTGGATTTTAATTTTATTTTTCTGATTAATTTAAAGAACTTATTTGTCTTTATTATTAAGAAGAAGAAGAAGAAGAAAAAAAAAAAGATGCCCTCATCAAATATCTAGATTCTAGACGGCCAGGCAACATCGTCGAGACTTTTAAAGGCCGAAGCCCTTATCAAAGATCTAGATTCTAGATGGCCAGACAACATCGTCAGGACTTTTAAAGGTCGGTGGTTCGGCCTTTACCGGTCGTTTAATGAACTATAAAAAAACCCAAACCCCATGGCCAATATCAACGTGGTTGGTGCTAGGAAATTATATTTCCTATTAATTAAATAGGCTACATATTTTTAACAATTGTATTGGGCCATAATATTTCTAAGTGGACCCTAATTAAGTGATTTATTGAGAGATAGATCAGAATATCTAATGGGTATAAGTTATAATGTGGATATCATGTTATTCACCTAATTAAGGTTGAGAGATACCATAAATGTGTCAAATATATAAAGTCAATTTTTAGGATTCCCACGCCAAATATAACATACACTCTTCTTTCTCAACCACCATCACTGAGAGATAAATCTATTGAGCAAACCTTGAGTATTTGGTTATAGAAGACCTCTAACCCTCATGTTCTTAATCGTCTGATACTTCCGCTATGGTGTTTTGGCTATGGACTTAGGTTAGTCATAGTTTCTCAATAAATCCTCTACCTGATTATTTGACATAAATAATCTTTAAGAGTGTGTTAGGTTTTATTCAATCCTATTTATATCTAACAAGTAGTATCAGAGCAGCATTTCATGCTAAATTGTTAGGTCGAATCATACATGTCTTTAGTTTTCAAAATCTATGCCTATTTTAATTTCTAAGGTTTAGATTATACTGTTGGTATTCATTGGAATAAAATTCTAGAAAATATTTTCATAAAATCATTTTTAAGAACACCATAGTTTTGTAAAATCTAGAAATGCAGTGGAATTGATCGTTTAAAATTTTTTTTTTTAAAAAATACTTCGGATCGTGATCTAACATAAATTAACTCTTGATCTGGACAAGAACAATACCCGATTCGCTCCACAATCTTTTCGTCTTCCCATCTATTCTTAAAAGCTATTTGATTGATCTGATGGAAGGTCACCTTCTTGATTCCCAAAAAAGAGATCCGCAGATGAATAAGAAGACAATCTCCTCGAACCAATTTCTCTAGGATGGCCGAAATACCAAGGATAGTGAATTTCTTGGGCATGCCGATTTTTCTCTGCTCTTCCTCTCTCTATCTTTCGTGTGATACTCACTTCTCAAGGGTGTTTCATGTGTAACTTATGTAATTAGTAGCTAGAGAACTTTTCTCTTAACTATAGAGAGATTAGTAAATCCTAATGGGCTCATTGGGCTTGTTGGGTTCAACTGATCATCAAATAACTATTGGACTTTAATTTGAGCTAGAGAGGGACCAGATGGATCCATAAAGCCCAAGCTACAATGGACTATAAACCCATAATCATAATTAACTCATAATTACGATTGGATCTTGTCCATTAATATTGGGGCACACCACTATAGGTCCAATGTTGAACTTTTGGACTAAATGTCATTTATTATCTGGGAAGCTTATTATTAAATAATTAGCTCGATCAATTTAGTATATACTATATCTGTATACATATCCCCAATGCAATGCTGTACTAGCAGGGTGAAATTACCATATTACTCCTCTAGTATATATTTACCTTTGAGTTACCATTTTTCATCTAATGGATAATAGTTGACTACGGTGTTTGTATCTGCTTATACCAACATAGTCAAATTCATATAGTGAGTATCGAGGCCCTAGTTTATATTATCTAAGTACTTGAAAAAACTCAAAGTAACATTATATGCATAGTATCTATCATGAAAAATATTCTACACATTTCATATACCTTATCTTCCAAGATACCAAAGTTCGAATCATAAATCGAAACTAGTCCTTTAGTAATTCAAAAAGATAAAATACATGAAACTAAGTTCGTTAGTCAATAGGATTAAGATTTTCTACAATAGTACTAGATTAGTGAAATTAGAAATTTAAGTTACGGCACATAACCTCAATTCTAATTCGGTCCAGTTTAATGCTGTTATAACTTTCTATAACACACTAGTGTTTCTATCTGAAGACTCACTTCGATAATTGGAGACTTCATTAATCAAATAGACAACACTACATTCTATGGCATAGTAAAGTATTCCATTTTTAATATGCAGAATGGGAACAATTTAATTTAGACATAATAAAATAAAGAATATAATGTCTCCCATATATGAACTCATCATACGAATAATTCTTTATTACTCATTACATATCTCGAAATCTTTTAGATATTTGCATAAGATAAACATAGATATCACATGTATATCAATGGGAAATAAATGAAACAGAAATTCATAACATGGAATTTATTAATAATAAATAGATAACAAATAATCCGATAAACATTGTTTATAATGTTATAATAATAAACTGCTTTATATGATGTTATTCCAATAATCTCTCACTTGGTCTTTAAAGCAGATGTGATATATCACGTAATCCTATTCCTTCTAGGTGGTCCTCAAATACTTTGGTAGCTAAAGATTTGGTAAAAAGATCAGCAAGGTTCTCTCAGACGCTATCTTACTCACTATCACGTCTACTCTTTGAACAATTTCTCTGAGTACATGATATTTCCATTTTATGTATTTTCCCCTCTTGTGGCTTCTGGGCTATCTGGAGTTAGTATCTACTCCACTGTTATCATAGCAGAGTGTTATAGGTTGATACGCTCTAGGTACTACCTTGAGATCCATAAGGAAATTACGAAGCCAAATCGCCTCTTTAGCTGCTTCAGAAGCTGCCACATATTTAGCCTCCATAGTTAAATCCACAACACAAGATTGCTTGATACTCTTCCATATAATGGCTCCACCACCATGGATAAAGATTGAACCAGATGTTGATTTTCTAAAGTCTTTATCAGATTAAAAATCCGAATTAGTATATCCAATAGGTGTTAGATCTTCTCTAGAATATACAAGCACATAATTTCTAGTTCTCCAAAGATACTTTAGAATATACTTGACTGCATTCCAATGTTCAGGTCCTAGATTGGATTGGTAACGATTTATAATCCCAACAGTATAATAAATATATGGTCTTGTGCAAAGTATGACATACATGAGACTTCCCATTGCCGAAGCATAAGGAATATTTCTCATATATTCTTTCTCTTCTTCTGTCTTAGGAGAATTCTCATTAGACAGAGTAATTCCTTTACGAAAGGGTGTCAAGCCTCTCTTGGAATTTTGCATTGTAAACTTAACTAGTATTTTGTCTATGTATGAAGCTTGTGATAAAGTTATATATTTGTTTTTTCTGTCTCGTATAATCTGTATTCCTGGAACATAACAAGCTTTCATATCAAGCTGTTGTGCTTACTAGACTTTCACTGATGATAATGATCCAACATCATTCCTAATTATTAGAATATCATCAACATATAGTACTAAAAAAATCACTTTATTGTCCTGAATTCTTTTATAGACACAAGGTTCATCTATGTTTCGTTCAAAACTATAAGACTTAATTGCTTCATCAAATCTTATGTTCCAAGATCTAAACGCTTGCTTGAGTCCATAAATAGATCTCTTAAGTTCACAAACTTTTTTTTCTTGACCATTTTCAACAAATCTCTTTGGTTGTATCATGTAGATATGTTCATCAAGATTGCCATTCAGGAATGTAGTCTTAATGTCTATTTGCCATATCTTATAATCAAGAGACGCAACGATGGAAAAGAGTATACGAATAGACTTGATCATAGCTACAGGAGAGAAGGTTTCTTCATAGTTGATACCTTCTTTTTGTGTATGACCCTTTGCAACTAACCTTGTCTTGAAAGTCTCCACTTTTCTGTCTACTCTTCTCTTTCTTTTATGGATCCACTTATATCCAATAAGTTTTACCCCTTCAGGTGGATCTACAAGTTACCAGACTTTATTAGATTACATAGACTCTATTTCGGATTCCATTGCCTTTTGCCAGAGATCTTTATCCACATCATCCATTGCATCATTGTAGGTGTAAGGATCAGATTCTTGGTCACAAGACTCTCCTATTCCCAAGTATCTTTCAGGTTGTCTTACAACTCTCCTACTATAACGAGGATCCGATGTGTGTTAAGTTTCAAGTGATTTATCTTTCCTAAGTACTTTCTTTATCTTATCTTCTATAGATTGGCTGATAATATCATCAGTTAATTCTTTAAGAACTAACTTACTTTTGGACTTGAAATATTTTATATAATTTTTTTCTAAGAAAGTAGCATTTGTACTCACAAACACTTTCTTTTCTTCAGTTCTATAGAAATAATACCCTCTTGTTTCTTTTGGGTAACCTAGAAATAGACACAATTCAGATCGTGATTCTAACTTAGTCATTTTTCTTTTCAATACATACGCTGGACAACCCCAAATATGGATATGATACAAACTAGGTTTATGTCCATTCCATAGTTCGAATAGTGTTTTAGGTACTGACTTAGAAGTAACTCTATTAGCAGGTACATAGCAGTTTCTAAAGTATAATCCTAAAAAGATGCAGGTAATTATGAATAACTGAGCATCAACCTAACTATATCCAAAAGTGTCCTACATCTTCTTTCAGCAACACCATGTAGTTGAGGCATACTAGGTGTTATGAGTTTAGATAGGATCCCATTGTCTGCGATAAATTCAGAGAATTTTCCAGAAAGGTATTCACCATCTCAATCAGATCGAAGGGTCTCTATGTTCTTTCCTAACTGCTTTTCAGTTTCCGCTTTAAATTCTCTGAACTTTTCAAAAGAATCCAATTTGCATTACATTAGGTAAACATAACAAAATCTAGAATAATCATCCGTAAACGCAATGAAATATTCAAAACCTCCTCGAACTTAAATATTCAATGGCCCACAGACATCAGTGTGTACTAATCGAAGACATTCTTGAACTTTATGACTTTTTTCAGTAAATGGCCTTTTAGTCATTTTACCTTCCAGACAGGATTTACAAGTTGGTAATAGTTTGATTTCTAACGAACTTAGAAGTCCATCATTAATTAACCTTTGAATTCAGTTTAGGTTAATATGACCAAGTCTCAAATGCTAGAGATAAGTTTCATTATTAGAACTCACTTTCACTTTCTTATATTTAGGTTCTACATGTTCAACATCATTTTCAAGATTGTGCATAAAATGCTTTTAGGTTGAATAAAGAAAAGATTATTCCTGTGAGTACCAGTGCAAATAAGACTTTTATTCTTTCTAGTAGAAACTTTATTATTAAAATGAACAGAATAACCTTGTCTCATCAAACGAGAAATAGAATCAAATTCCGTTTAAATACTAGAATATAATAACAATTCTTTATTTCTAAAAGCTTAAAATCATCGAAATTCAAAATAATATCTCGCATTATACGAGCTTCAACTATTGAGCCATCTCTCAACCGCAATATGAACTCTTTACTAGCAAACTTCCTAGTTTCCTTGAACCCCTACAAAGTATTACAAACATAGTCAGTGGCTTCTGAATCTACGATCCAAGAATCGATAAAATCAACCACATGATAACAAGCCTCAATGAACAACAAATTGTTGTTATTATTTTTGTCATTGCCGTTGTTCTTCTCCTTCTTAAGGGCTAGGTAAATTTTGCAGTTTCTCTTCCAATGCCCTCCTCACTGTAATGGAAATATTTTTCCTTTGGTTTGGAATCCTTCTTGGTCTTCTTCTTCTTTGGAGCCAGAGAAGTAGGAGTCTTTTTCTTTCCTTTACATTTGCCTTTCGACTTAGGTTTGGAAGAACTAGCTTGAGTTACATTAGCCTCAGCAAACCCTGACTTATTCTTCTTAAGAATATTCTCTGTAATTTACAGATCTTTCATCAGGCCAGTAAGAGTATAATCTTTTCGACGAATCTCATGATCAATCTTAAATTGATTGAATGTATCTGACAATGTGTTCAAAACTATGTCAATTTAGGTGTCACAATCCAGTTCTAAGGATTTCCTGTTCATTAAGATATACGATGACTTTCATCATATGTTCCCGAACTAGAGTATCCTTCTTTTGACGAAAATTTATGAATGCACATGTAGCCTCATTTCTTGCTTGACGACCGAGACTGGCGAACATTTCGTCAATACTCAGCATCATGTCAGCAGCAGTATCCATCCCACGATGTTGTTGTTGCAATATATTGCTCATTGAGCCAAGTATGTAGCACTTGGCCATCTCATCAGATTGCTTCTACTTATCATATAAGTTTCTTTCATCGTTGGTGGATTCCGTAGTTGGCTGAGCAGGACATAGAGTGGTGAGAACCCACTTATATTTATCAGTAGTAAGCACTATGTCTAGCTTATATTTCCAGTCTATATAATTTTCATTATCTAACTTCTTTTGTATGAGTAAAGTAGATAAAAGATTAAGTGCCATATCTACTGAGAACAAATAAACATTCCATGTACAAGCAAACATCATACAGCATATTTCGAATAATTAACATAACGTATTAAATATACAATATACAAGTGAAGTATCCCTAAGACTATCACTTATATTCATGGTAATTTGACCTACCACTGATTACAAGCCTCCTACGGGGGGTCGTGCAATCAACATGTCAAACTGAAATAATTTTAATTAGTAAATAGACAGGTAACTTTTATCCCTTATTTCTAACTATCATTCTCTTTGGTCTTCTAATCTATTAATAAGAACTCCTACGAGAGGATATTAATATTTCGAGTTGAGTGTTTACCATTGTTTTAGTAACTAAGCTTTCTATATAAGACCATCTCCTACGGGCGATCAGCCTCATATATTCTACCTAGTACCTTATCCTAAGAAGCTCATTTCCAGTATTATCCGGACGAAAACCCTCCTATGAGAACTCAGCAAGATTTTGAGGCGAGGCTTATCCTAATATATAACAAACCAACAATGGAGACCATAGGTATCACATACTTTCTCCCACTCAATATTTTATAATTAGATATTTATAGATTTTACCCAGTTATCTAACTAGCTTAGTAACCTAAAATAAATTATGTAAGCATGTTTATATTTGCATGAGAGTAGATCTAATTTTTTATATGACATGTTACTAAAGATCATGTAATAATATTTTAATTATTAGGCATGCATGCAATATGATCCTAATAATACCAAAGTAGTAAGCAGATAAGTAATTAAACGTTAATAATTTATTAATTTCTGGTAATTTAAAATTATTTAACATTTAAATAATTCTAACTCATAAGATAATGTTAAATATTTAAATATAGAAGATAATATTTAAAATTTAAATTAGAAAAGATTTTCATAAAATCTAATCAGTTTAAATAAAAGATTTAACAAATTAAATCTCATTAAATATCGCAAATTTAAATTTCAACTTTTGAAATTTTAATTTATATTTAACTTCCTAAAATATCTCCTATTATCTTATCTTTCAGATTTGAATTCAAAATTAAAATCAACATCTAATCTCATTAAATATCTACCAACCATAAATTTAAATTTAAAATTTTGAAAAAATATTTTGACTTAAATTTAAATTTTAAATCTTCACAAAATTCAAAATTTAAAATATAGAACATTTTATAGATAAAATCTCTTACAATATCTCTAATTTGAATTAAAATAAATTTAAAATTCAAAACAGATAACTAACTATCACATAATCAGTTTTTCAAAATATCTATTCAAAATTTGAATTTAAAAACTAAAAGATATTACCTCATAATATCTCATTTTTAAAAATTTCATTTTAAAATATCTCTAATTATTCAAATAATAATTAAGATATAATGGAAATTAATTATATCCATAATTCAAATTAAAACGCCTATCATTTCAAATTTTAAAAAAATTCAAATTCGATAAGGATTTAAAATTTTAATTTATCAGTTTTCATAAAACTATGGATAAATTAAATTAATTTTAAAATGACAAAAGCCGACAGACGGAACGGGAGGCCGGTACGTGAACGGCGACCTTGGGATGTTATGCGGCCATGCTCGAGACAACTCTCGAGTGCTAACGGGCTCGCATAACGTTGTGCGGCCTCGCTCGGGACAACTCCTGAGTGACAACGGGCTCGCGTAGCTCTCACACAACAGGCACACGAGGTGACAACCCGAGCGGCCAAGGCACAGAAGGCCACCCGCGTAGCCAGTGCGTAGAAGGCCGCCCGTTGGTCATGTGTGGAGCAGTGCGTAGAAGGCCCTCCTGAGTGACAGCAGGGCCGTGCCCGCGCGGCACGTGCAGGGTGAACCCGCGCGGCATGCGCGGGATGGCCACCCACAGGCCATGCACGGATCACATCCACGCGGCCAGCGGGGCTATGCCCGTGCTGTACGTGCGGGGTGAATCTACGCGGCATGTGCGGTATAGCCACCCACTGGCCATGCGCAAATCACATTCGCATGGCTAGCGAAGCTGTGCTCGTGTTACATGCGCAGGGTGAACCCACGCGGCCTGAATCGCATCCGTGCGGCTATGGCACCTCACCCGCCCAGCCATGCGCGAATCACATTCGCATGGCTAGCGGGGCTGTGCTTGTGCTGCATGCGCAGGGTGAACCCACGCGGCCTGAATCGCATTCGTGCGGCTAGGGCACTCACCCGCCCAGCCATGCACGGGATATGCCCACACGGCCCACACGCAGGCAATGCAGATGGCTCCTGGCTGTGTACCTCACCGTTGTTTCAATTTTTTTTTAAATTAAAAAATAGTTTTTCATAAAAACTTACAAACAATTAAAGATCAAAACTTTTTTACACATAGTTTTATCAAGAACATAAAAGATGAACACATAGAAATCAAGAACTTGCCGGAAACGAAAATAAAAAATTAATATGATCATCACCTCATAGCAACATCTAATCAAATAGTTATTCAAACTAATTGAATCTATTGATAATCATACATACTAGAGCATACTCATAACATGAATAAGACCAAACATAATCAAACTTTCTGGAAATCATAAACATTAATCAACAAGAGAGTAGATCGGAGTAAAATATGCTAGATCGGTAATAAAACCATGCTCTGGTACCAATTGCTGGTATTCATTAGAATAAAATTCTAGAAATTATTTTTGTAAAATCATTTTCAAGAACATCATAGTTTTGTAAAATCTAGAAATGCAACGGAATAGGTCGTTTAAAATTTTTCTTTTTAAAAAGTACTTCGGATCGTGATCTAACATAAATTAGCTCTTGATATAGACAAGAACAATACTCGGATTTGCTCCACAACCTTCTCGCTTTTCTGTCTATTCTCGAAAGCCATTTGATTGATCTATGGGCGGTCACCTTCTTGATTCCCAATAAAGAGATCCACATATGAATAAGAGGATAATCTCCTCGAACTAATTTCTCTGTGATAGTCAAAACGCTAAGGATAATGAATCCCTTGGGCTGGCCAATTTTTCTCTGCTCTTCCTCTCTCTGTTTTTCGTGTGACACTTACTTCTTAAGGGTGTTTCACGTGTAACTTATGTAATTAGCAGCTAGAGAACTTTTCTCTTAACTATAGAGAGATTAGTAAACCTTAATGGGCTTATTGGGCTTGTTAGGTTTAACTGATCATCAAATAACTATTAGGCTCTAATTTGAGCTAGACAGGGGACCAGATGGATCCATAAAACCCAAGCTCCAATGGACTATACATCCATAATCATAATTAACTCATAATTATGATTGGCCTTGTTCATTAATCTTGGGGCACACCACTATAGGCCTAATTGAACTCTTGGACTAAATGTCATTTATTTTCTGTGAAGCTTATTATTAAATAATTAGCTCGATCCATTTAGCATATACTATATCTGTAGACGTACCCCTAATGCAATGTCGTACTAGTAGGGTGAAATTACCGTATTATCCCTCTAGTACATATTTATCTTTGAGTTACCATTTTTCATCTAATAGATAATAGTTAACTACGGTGTTTGTATCTGCTTATGCCAACACAGTCAAATTCACACAGTGAATACCAAGGCCCTGGTTTATATTATCCAATTACTTGAAAAAACTCAAAGTAACATTATATGCATGGCGTCCATCATGAAAAATATTCTACACATTTCATATACCTTATCTTCCAGGATACCGGAGTTCGAACCATAAATCGGAATTAGTCCTTTAGTAACTCAAAAAGACAAAACACATGAAACTAAGTTCGTTAATCACTAGGATTAAGATTTTCTACATTAGTGCTAGATTAGTGAAATTAGAAATTTGAGTTACGATACTTAACCTCAAATTCTAATTCACTCGGTCCTGTTCGATGCTGTTATAATTTTCTTATAACATACTAGTGTTTCTATCCGAAGACTCATTTTGATAATTGGAGACCTCATTAATTAAATAGATAACACTACATTCTATGGCATAGTAAAGTATTTCATCTTCAATATGCAGAATGCGAATAATTTAATTTAGATATAATGAAATAAAAAATATAATGTCTTCCACATATAAACTCATCATACGAATAATTCTTTATTACTCATTACATGTTTTGGAATCTTTAGATATTTACATAAGATAAACATAAACATCACATGTATATCAATGGGACATAAATGAAACAGAAATTCATAACATAGAATTTATTAATAACAAATCGATAACAAATAATCCGATAAACATTGTTTATAATGTCATAACAATAAACTGGACATTATTCCAATATATACATGTATGATTTGAAATTTACATGATTTTGTTGAGAAATAAGGTGTTTGAGGGTTAGGGTTTGGCTATGGATCGTTGATTTAATGAATTTAGGGTTTAAAAATATCGTATTTCGGAATTTTTCAGTGTTTTCGGCGTTTTCGTCGAGTCTGGAAAATTTATATTTTTTGCGATTATCAAGCGATTGGTCTAACGTACCTCAGGAGCGGTCTACCCGCCACCAACAGTAAAGGTCAAAAGTTTAACCAAATTTTGGTTTTCAGATTTTGTTTTGAGCAGTTTTTGGTCAATTTTGACCCATTTCATGAGATTTTGACTCAAAATTTGACCTATAATGTTTTGAAATAACCTGCACTTTATTTGAAAACTCTATTTGGTTCTAGAGTTGACAAAGTATTATTACCAATTCTAGCTGTCCGAATCTGACAATTGGTCTCTGATAGATTCGATCTACCGGACATTATGGGGTGGTCTACTGAAAATGCCAGCACTGTCAAAGACCCCCATACCCGTTGAAGTTGAAGATGTGTTACTCACTGCTGACCTAGAAGATTTCTTCTCTGTTCGGCTCTAGTCCTCATCTTTTATTTTTCTTCAATTTCCTTTTGATGAATATTTAGATCGCTTTTTGAAATCCTATGTATTTTGCTTTCTTTGAATCTTTTTTTTTATGAAGTAAACCAATATTTTTATTTCTTCGTGCGATGGTGTCTTTGCTGGGAATATACCCTAAAAAGTAGTTCCTTTATTAGGAATTTTGAACAATGTTTATTGGATTTAAGTGTTATATATTTATTGTTAATAAATTCTATATTATGTCCCAATTATATACCTGTGTTGTTTATGTTTACTATATTGTAAACGTCTAAAAGTTTCTATAACTAATAATGAGTAATAAAGAATTATTCGTGTGAAGTGTTCACATGTGAAAGATTAAATTCTTTATTTTATTATGTCTAAATAAAGAGTTCACATCCTGCAAATAAAAATGGAATACTTTATTTTGCCATATAATGTAGTATTGTCTATTTTAATGGGATTGATGAAGTCTTCAATCATTGAAGTATCTGACTTCGGATAGAAACACTAGTGCGTTATTAGAAAGTTATAAGTGCATTGAACTGAACCAAGTGACAATAGAATTTGAGGTTAAGTACCGTAACTCAATATTTTATCTTTCACTAATCTAGCGCTATTGTAAGATTATCTTAATCCTAGTGATTATCAAACTTGCTTTCATGAGTTTTATCTTTTTGACTTACCAAAGGACTAGTTTCAATTATATGGTTCGAACTCCGGTATCTTGGAAGATAAGATTTGTGAATTGACGAGAACGCCCTTCATGATTTAGACACCATACATATAATGTCACTTTGAGTTTTTTCAAGGACTTGGATAGTAACAACCAGGCGCCAGGTATTCACTTTGTGAATTTGATTGTGTTTGTATAGGCAGTTACAAACACCGCAGTCAATTATTATCTATTAGATGAAAAATGGTAACTCAAAGGTCAATATGTACTAGAGGGGTAATACGGTAATTTCACCTCACTAGTATGACACTGCATCGAGAGTATATCTGTAGGTATAGTATATGCTAAATGGATCAAGTTAATTAAAGTGTTAATTAGCTTCATAAAAAATGTATAACATTTAGTCTAAGAATACAATATTGGACCTATAGTGGAGTGCCCCAATATTAATGGACAAGGCCTAGTTATGATTAAAAGTTAATTATGACTATAGGTAGTTGGCCCATTGGAGCTTAGACTATTTGGATCCATAAGGTCCCCTGTCTAGCTCACACATAACCCAATAATTAATTGAATAATCAGTTGAGCCCAATAGGGTTTACACATCTCTAATTCTTAAGAGAAAAGTTTTCCTAAGCGCCTTTGTACAGTAGCCACACGCCTACTACATGCATAATAACTGTGCTTTTCATGTGACAGAGAGAAAAAGAGAGAGTGAGAGAGAACCGAGCCATCACGAGAGAAATCTCGTATTTATTCATGGTCGCCGAGGGAGAGATACCCATGATCATAGACATGCAATCAAGGAGAAAGAAGATCCTCTTTCGGATCGTCTACTTATCTCTCGTTGGGAATCAAGAAGGTGTCCACACACTAGATCATTCAACGAGCTCTGGAGAATAGACGGGAAGGCTCAATGGTTGTGAAGTGCTTCCAAGTTTTATCTAAAACAAGATCCATGAATTGATTTATGTTAGATCAACGATCCAACGTTTTGTTTTGAAAAGTTTCAAGAAAAATTTTAAAATACCAATTTCACTGCATTCATGATTTGTTTACAAAACTACTGAAATGGTTTTCGATAAAATTATTTTTCGAAATCATTTTTTGGAATTTCTAGCAATCTTCATTTTTTTTTTTTTTTTTGTCTAGTAAAACCACCAGTACTAAAGAACAGATGGAGTGTTCTTTTTAATGATTGTAATAGTTCTATCGGGGACAAAAAACCAAACTTCTATACCTCCAATTTGATTCTCAGACATTATTAAACTGAGATTTTAACTCTATTTATATTGAGCTTAGTTATATTTTTCTAAGCATATGATTATGTCCACTTACAAAGTTACAAATCTGTTCAATAACTTCATTTTTTTAATAAATAAGGTATAATTACAAATTGGTTAAGTATAATCTGAAATGAAGAAGGTCTTTTATACTATACGGGTTAAAAGTTAAGAAATATTAAAAGAATAACATCAATTTTATATCTTGTATTTTGACACTTTGTTCAGTTTGTATCTTGTCTTTTGGTTATTATCAATATTGACACTTAGATTTAAAATCTGTTATAAATTTATACCCTAACACTAATTTAGAGCAGTTAATTTATCAAGATGATTTAATAAACTTATTCTCAGATCAATTTTTACATAATTTATTTTTAATTTTTTAAACGACATTTTGGTAAAGTAACTGCTTTAAAATATTGGTATTATAGTTGTAACAGATAAATCTATTGGCCAATGTTAATAATAACCAAAATACAAGGTATAATTTGAATAAAGTGTTAAAATACAAATTATAAAAGTGATATTATCCTAATATTAAATGACAAGTAGGTATGAGCTTTCAATTAATGGGTGAAATGTGGTGGAGAAAAGGACATGGATAGGACGAGTAGAGCTCCGTTTGACTTTTTTAGGCCCAGTTTGTTAGATAAATTTTTTTAGGAGTAAAAAGTAGGGCCTACAAGAGCTAAAAGACTGAAAATGCCCCGAGCCTAATCCCAAACATGACCTAACATGACCTACCATGGATTTGACATATCTCTACACTTTTCCGTAAAACTCATCTCCCACCATTTCTCTTTCTTGTCTCTATTTTCTTTGAAAATAAACCTCTCAAACCTAAATTCAAAACCATCAAAAAATTTCCCAAAACTGCCTTAAGCTCAATACCCTCTCCACTTGCCTCTCTATTTTCTTCGTCTTTTTTTCTCAATGAACTTTGAAACACCTGTAATGGTTAAAACTCGTCCAACTGAAGGTAAAAAGTCGTCCTCTATGAAAGCTCCAGCAATGACATCATCGAGAAGAAAGAGAAATACGCCATCAAAGTCACCAGAAAAGACTCAAGTGTCGAAGCTTGGTATCCCAAACGAAAATCCGATCGATTTGAAAGGGAAAAGGGCAAATACTGGTTCAATGGAGGAAGAAAAGGTAGGTTTTATATTTTAATAATAAAATCCTTTTTTTTTGAGAATGTGTATTAAGAAAAAACCTATCTTGACTTTATCGACTGATATAATTTTTTATTTTAGTAAAATTTTTCCTCTTTTTGGGATTTTATTGGCAGTATTGTTACTGATTTGGTATGAGTGTTTGTTGTTAGTCATTAATGTACAGATTTTGACCTGTGTTAGTTTTGTTGATGGTGGTTATGGACTGAATTCGTATTGGATATTCTTTATTTTTATCCCGTGTAGAGGTCAAGATGATCTTGACTCAAGCCAAGTGATTCCATCTTGACCATAGTCAAGATCTTTCTATCTCAAGTCAAGATCTTCTTGACCTTGGGTCAAGAAGTTCTTGACCCTAGGTTAAAGAGTACTTGACCTAGGGTCATATATCACTTGACCTTCACTTAATATTATTGCTTTAATAAACTTTATGTTTTGCTATTATTCAGCTGGGACTGTAGTATGTTTGTCATCAAGTATGCTGAGTTTCTGATATCTGACAAGCCAATTGCCAATGTGACTACCAAAAGGATGGAATAATTCCGTTATAAGCTTACATGGGAGTTGTATTATCATGCATTACAGAAATATAAGAACTATGCTGAAACTAACCGATAAGAGTGACTCAATTTAGGGAAGCAAAGAAAATGTTTTATTTTGATTGTAGTTCAATTAAATTTTTTTTTTNTTTTTTATTTTAGTAAAATTTTTCCTCTTTTTGGGATTTTATTGGCAGTATTGTTACTGATTTGGTATGAGTGTTTGTTGTTAGTTATTAATGTACAGATTTTGACCTGTGTTAGTTTTGTTGATGGTGGTTATGGACTGAATTCGTATTGGATATTCTTTATTTTTATCCCGTGTAGAGGTCAAGATGATCTTGACTCAAGCCAAGTGATTCCATCTTGACCATAGTCAAGATCTTTCTATCTCAAGTCAAGATCTTCTTGACCTTGGGTCAAGAAGTTCTTGACCCTAGGTTAAAGAGTACTTGACCTAGGGTCATATATCACTTGACCTTCACTTAATATTATTGCTTTAATAAACTTTATGTTTTGCTATTATTCAGCTGGGACTGTAGTATGTTTGTCATCAAGTATGCTGAGTTTCTGATATCCGACAAGCCAATTGCCAATGTGACTACCAAAAAGATGGAATAATTCCGTTATAAGCTTACATGGGAGTTGTATTATCATGCATTACAGAAATATAAGAACTATGCTGAAACTAACCGATAAGAGTGACTCAATTTAGGGAAGCAAAGAAAATGTTTTATTTTGATTGTAGTTCAATTAAATTTTTTTTTTTAGCTTGTGGTTTCTATAGTTGTTGAACAATATCTAATTTTTAATAATATTTTTTCGTATATTTGATGACTATTGTTTTGCCAAAGCTCATCTATTTAGTCGATATTTCTGCGAAATTCAGCACAATTAATAAAGACCTTATTTATTATTACAAGTTAAGCAAAACTTGACTCTATGTAGAGCTATCTTGACTCTAGGTTAAGAATATTTTGACTTAAAGTCAAATATTACTTGATCTAAGGTCAAGAATTTTTTGAATTGACAAGCACATAAAATTGTATTCAATTTTTAGATTAAAGAGTGAGCCCAATCAAGAAAATATTGACATAGGGATCAATACGTTCTTGATCTAATTAATAAATTGGAAAATAAAATATAACAAAAATTTTTGAACCTAGACAAGAAAATCTTAGTATGAGGTCAATAAGTAAATTTAAGAATACATCATATATAACAGCGTGACTAAGTTTTATATACATACTTTATAACCCCTATTGAAAATATTGTTAACTCCAAGTCAAGCACTTCTTTCCTTAAGTCAATATCTTTTTGACCTTAGGTCAAGAACATCTTGATCCTAAGTCAATAATTTCTTGCCTCCATTCTAAGAATTGCTTGACCATCAATAACTTCTTGCCCCTAAGGCAAGAGTTTCTTGATTCCAAGTCAGGATCTTTTTGTCTCATTAATTCTTATAGAGCAGTTTGAAGATTTACTAATCATCCTACAGAGTAGAATCGAATTACGGCAAGTCTACTTGTTGTGCTCTGAATTACCATGATGTGAATACTTTTGCTTGACTGAGTCTTTACCGGTTGATTTAATATAATGTTGATCAAAGCTCAGAGGATGTTTACCTAAGGTCAAGTTAATCTTCGTCGTATGTCAACATCAGTTTGACCTACCTCTTCAAGTCAATATAATATTGACCAAAGATCAAGGGGATCTTGATCTAAGGTCAAGTTAGTTTTGACCATACATCAACATCAGTTTGACCTACGCCATCACAACGAGATCTACAAGACATTAAAGAGATGATGAATATACCAAAACATAGAATTTTTACCACAATAATGTCCGGATCAGTATTATAGTCCTCCTTCAAATATTACTCACTTAATATCAACTATAAAAAACTAATCTTGAATAAAACTTCATTACTTACCTTCAAAATCCAAATAACTTCCTAATGTAATCCTAACCTCTTTCCAGCTTTTTTTTTTTTAACAAAATAGTCAAATAGCTGTTGAGAAACACAGCTGTTAACAAAGAGAGAGAGAGAGAGAGAGTTAGTATGAACTAGAAGAGAGATAGAGAGAGAAAATGAAATGAAAGACAATGAGACATAAAGATAGAGAGATTAATCGGGTTAACAGTTTGAAGCTTTTATATTCCTCTAGAGATGGAAACTAAACATCTGATCTTTGGAGAGAGAACTGAAGAAGACGAAGAAGAAAAAGTGAGAGAAATAGAGAGAATGAGAATACAAAGGAAAAAGTGGTGGCAGATTGTGGAGAGAGAAAGGGGGGGAGGGGAACATTTAATGCTCCACCTACCATTTTCACTTTTAGCTAAAGGGCAAGTTTGGAAACCATTTTTTCCTCTCTCTACCTAGTCCTCTTTTTTAGTCCTAAAAAAGTCATTATATCATCGTAGTCTTAAAAAAGGCTAAAGGTCCTCAGTTAGTCCTATCGTAGTCTCGGATCAATTTTTACATAATTTATTTTCAATTTTTTAAACGACATCTTAGTAAAGTAACTACTTTAAAACATTGGTATTAGGGTTGTAACAGATAAATCTATTAGTCAATGCTGATAATAACTAAAACACAAGATATAATTTGAACAAAGTGTTAAAATACAAAGTATAAAAGTGATTTTATCCTAATATCAAATGACAAGTGGGTATGGACTTTCAATTAATGGGTGAAATGTGGTATTAGATGGGCCTTATTGACTAACGTGGCATTTGCAATATCACTCTAGTTAAAATTTTGGGATGACTTATCATGATACCTAGCATTGCTCTTTCTCTTATACTTTCTATTTCCTCATTTTCTTACTTGAATTTCTCTTTCCTCATTCTTTATTGAGTATTGACTTTCTCTTAAATATATTTTTTTTTTACAATACGAATATAATTTTTTTTATATTCATCTATTTTTTCCTAAAAAACTAATTTTTAGAAAATGTTCGCCAAACACCTTGTATTTTTTTTTTGAAAGCAATAAAATTTTTTTTTTTCCCATCTTTCAAAACACAACTGTGAGGACAGAAAACAAAAAAAGGTGTCAAACACGCCCTTACTTTTCATCGTTTTCATCCTTGTAACTATTATCTTATCATCATAGACTTATAATTTATCTATTTAAGTATTTTTTACTTAGATATTATATGTACGAGTGAAGATGGATGTTAATGTAAATTATAGGTTCTTGTTTGGTCATATGATTAAGTATGTATAATTTTTTTCATTTTCCTTGTTTTGTGTATTCTTTACTGGTGTTTTTCTAGATTTAAAACTCTCAAGATTTATATTTGGAAAAATTTTTATTATCAAAAATGTTTTTGTTCTATTTTTTTCAAAAAATTTGTTGTTATATCAATCGAATGAACAATTTTCTGTGGTAAATGGTGATTCTAATGGACCAAAAGAACAGTTTCATAGAGCTCTAACAAATATATTACGAATTGATGCGTACAATATTGTATGTTTCGTCCGTATTATATTACTCATTAGTCACTAGTAATTATCTATGTTTAGTGATTGTTTACTGTTACGAATTATATATGATGTGATGTTTTTATTAAATTTGTGATTGTACTGGTGTTGCTTGATGGACCAATATTTCTATCTTTTCGGTTAAAGGACTTGGACAAAGTGACGTTAAAGGTGATAAATAGGGATATTAATTTCACCGAATGAGATGGTACATTGTAGTGTACCGGCTCGAATGTGATGGATTTTCACTGTAATAAATAGTACGAGACACGGAGTGGGGATTTCAGTTTAATATTTAATGGGGCGGAGTAGGCTTAGGATTGAGTGCCTCGCACCAACCCCCAATTATATATAAGTTAATTTTTATTTTTTTATATAATAACAATTTACTAGATTTAAAAAAAATCTAATAATATATTGTCATACATTAATATTGTTTGAGTTTAAGTATTTAAGATTGTGTTATATTTTTTAATGAATGATACAATATTTTATATGATTTTGGTATTAAAATTTTCACATTTGACAACTCTTAACATGTGTGGATGACCAAAATTTTAAATTTGATTAAGTAGATATCCACTTTTAAAATTTTATAGCTAAATGTCCAGGTATATATATTTTTACACTTGGTAGATACACATATNGTATATATGCATATATACCGGACATTTTGCTATAACATTTGACAAAGGGACATTTACTGAAATTGGGCCTAAAATTTGGTCATATTTCTATAAGCCCCAAAGCTTTATTTGAATGTGTTTTTTTAAGTTATTTAAGTCTTTTATTAAATTATAATTTCAATAGATTTAAGTTAAAATTGAAATTTTGAATGAAGTTAACTTTAATTTAGATTTTTTTTTTTCGATGTATTTAGACTTTTAAAAGATTTTGGACTAACATAGGATTGTCTAATTAATTCAAGATGACGATTTTAAACGGGGAGTTTGATATACTAATAGGAAAATCGATTCTCGATTGGAATTTTCCAAAATTGTCCTGCACTAAATTAAATGGTGAATGATACGAGGATGTTATAGTAAAACAATAACATGGATATGGATAGAAAGCACAAAAGTGATCACGCTCTATCTCGCTGACATCCGTAGTGATAAAGATTAAGACTTCAACTATATAATACGTGAGAATTTTACGGGTGCTCAAAATTGAGGAGAAGAAAAATATCAACTCGATCCAAATCTAATTTATAAGTTGCGAAAAGGAATTGGATGAACTCTCAAAAATTATGTTTACATTAGTTGTATTTTGCAATAACAAGTAATCGATTTAAACTAGCCCACACCTATCTTATAAGCACGTCAAAAAGTGTATTTTTTATAATTTTATTCATATTTTAATATTTACATCGCTGAATTTTGAAGTTTAAATTTTCATCAAAAAATTCTTTTAGTTTATTTAAATTTTAGTCTCTTAATATATACAACTGAATTATTTTAGTCTTATTCTAGTGACCATATAACCAACTTCTGTAACCAATCTAACATGCACTTTTGTATATTAAATTAAATAGGTTTAACCTTTTTTTGTAGGGATTAGATAGGATAGAACTTATAAATAGAATAGAACTTATACGGATCAAATGGAGTACAATGTAACGAAATGTAATATCGACTCGATGAACATTTACATGAATAGTACCTTTCTAAGAGGTCAAATACATGTTATAGTCAAATGTTATGTCAAGAAGTCCTATATTTGCGAAATCATTGTTTACTATATTAGAATCCTAATTTATGTACAATATTATTATATAATTATGTATTTCTAGTTCGAGTTAGATTCTAAATTACAATTCATGAGTCTATAAATAATAAAATATAACTATAAAAGAGAATAATCTAAAAATCGTAGACATTAAATATTAGTTTAATCACGATTCATATTATTTTTTCTATTTTGTTTTTAATTTTTATTATTGCGTATAAATAAAGTATAATTTGTTGGAGGCGACTATAGTAGGGGCGCCCCTACGTAAAGCTCTGTTTATACACCGTTTGATGGGAATCTGTGAAGAATCTGTTTATACACAGATTCTCATCAAACGGTGTATAAATAAGGTCTTACGTAGGGACGCCCCTACTGTAGACACGCCCTAATTTATTTGTTTTTTGAGGGGTATAATTTGTTAATTGTTTTTGTTATTGTGAGTCAGCCCAGCACAGGATCCCAATTCCCAACTCAAAAAGGTCCCTTAGCTGCGGTGGGTCCCAAATCCACGTTGGATCGGGCTTCACGCACTAAAGTGCACCACACGCGCTACAACCCGAATCTTTGTGAACAATCCAAGCAAATTAAGATTCAGAGCACAAAACAGAAGAGAGGCGTACCTGGACAAATTCATAGAGCGAACCTCCGAGCCCTCAGGAGCTATGGCGGACGATGACGACGATGAGGGCTTCGGGGACTTCAAATTCGCACCAATGGCTCCTATTCACGCCACCAACACCACCGCCACGGTCACCGTCGATACCAACCCAAAGACCAGCTCCGGCGATTTCTTCTCCGACGACGATTGGGGCGACTTCGTCACCACCCGTTCCGATCAGATCAACGGCGGATTTGAGCTCTCAAATGGAGCAGCAATTCAATCTTCTATCAACCAAAAACCCTTGAACCTTTTTGGGAATTCAGTGGATGATAATGAATCGGTGCTGAACCGGGTTGAATCGGTGCCGACTCGAGTCGAGTCGGTGAGGGCTCAGTGGGTGAAGCCTCAGGGAGCTATTCCGCTATCTTTGTTTGGAGAGACGGAGGAGGAGGAGGAGAATTCCGGCGCGGGTGAGCCTGCGGTTGGTGATGGTGCAGTCTCGTTGTTTCACAAGAATGGTGATAATGGGATAAAGGGTTCGGCTTTGAATGGGGGTGTCGGGATTAACGATTTGATTGCAAATTTGTATAATCAGAGTCCGCGGATCAAGGTTGAAAATGGGTCGTATCCGAATTCAACTTCGAATGGAGCGAATCCGAAATCAAATGATTCTAGTGCGAATGTTGATGGCCTGGGATCGAATACAAGTGCGTTTAATTGGCATCCAAATGGGTTTGATTCCATTTTTCAAGATACGGATCCGAACTCAAATAATTTGGATTCTAATGGTGGTGGAATGAGTTCAGATTTGGTAGAAGGAAGTCAGAATTTTGATGATGGAGATGAAGACGACGACGATGATGATGGTTGGGAATTTAAAGGCGCTGATGCTGACAAACAGGTAGGCAATGAGAATTCCGAGCTAAATGTGGAGTTCCTTGTTATTTGTTTGATCTTTTTACTATATGGGTTAGTTTTTTTTTACGCTGAGAAGCTGAGGAACGGAAAGAAACTAGAGTATCTTGTTTCAAATTGTTTTGGCTTTAAAATTCTTCAAATTGAGATTGTTTAGTAATATAGAAGCTGCTAGCTACTCAGTTAAGTTCGCGGTGATATTATCAAAAACGACAATAACGATTGGTGAAACTAGTAAGTTTTCCTTTATTTGGTTTTTCGTTACTTATGGTGTATTCTTCTGTTTGTGTCAGGGACAACGGGTAGTTGAATTGCCAGTGCCGAAGGTGGAAACGGTTGCGAGGAAAGACCAGGAATTTAAGGCGGGTATTGTTTAATCTTTATCTTTTTCTACATGTTTCATGTTTGTGTCACATCATTGAAATTTTTCTTCGGAATTGGAAACCATTTTTTTTTTTTTCTTTGGGCACGACATCTGTTGCTTTTGACTAAGTTTGGCTCTCTATGCGCCCATTGATTAAGCCTTCAAATTTTCATTTAGCCATTTCGTAGTTTGCTTGCAAATAAGCTTAGGAACATAATTGTCCTAATATTTTGTCCAATAAGTCTGACAGTTCCAAATTTAAAGGTTGACACTGGAGGAATGTTAAATGTTGAGGAATCCGTAACTTTGAATGAGTATGGCGATGGTGCACATGGTCCTGAAACTCAATCGGATGAATCCCATCATAAAGGTGGTGATTGGAACTCAATGTTTGATTTCAATCCAAGTTCTGCCACTACGAATGATCTTTTGTGGGATTC
The DNA here is from genome assembly GCA_002914845.1 of Trema orientale. Lineage (NCBI taxonomy): Eukaryota > Viridiplantae > Streptophyta > Magnoliopsida > Rosales > Cannabaceae > Trema > Trema orientale. The sequence continues at coordinate 96,007 of JXTC01000604.1, read as the reverse complement.
ATACTCTAGAAGCGAGAAGAATAATACGGAAATTGGGTCAAATTTATCTACAGTTATTGAACATGGAAATTCCGATGAAAACTTTTGGCAATTTAGGGATGCATTTTCAAAAGTTGGACCAGAGCCTATGTTGGTGAGCTATTTTCACTTATTTCCTTATTGTTGTTATTATTATTGTTTTTTATTTTTTGGGATTCTGTTAGTATTGTTTAATGTGTTTCTTTTGTGGCTAAATTCGGATGTAGGAAGCTGGAAAGGTTGCTACTCCAGCAGACCTAGGAGGACAAGCATTAATTGGAGATGGTGCTCATGACTCTTCTGATTTTTTTGCTGCATCTAAGGACACTTTACCCAACACTGGGGAATGGGACTTTGCATTTACTTTAAACTCAAGTTCTACGACTGAAGATGGTATATCAAATTTACATTCTAGTAGCAAGAAAAATGATACTAGAAATGGACCAAGATCTAGTGCAGATGATGAGCATGATGAGTCTGGTGACAATTCCTGGGACTTTCAGGATGCATTTTCAGAACCCGTGTCAAAGCATGAGGTGAATTAACCAGTTGGACTTTTATTTATTGCTTAATTATTTTCCATACTAAATTTATGTACTTACTCAAATTTTTCTTCTATTGTAGGGGGAGTCAGTGGTTGCTCCTGATCTTACTTCCAATATGATTCCACCTGTTTTGGATGGTGTAAATCAGGTGGATTCTTGTTCCGTGTAACTTTTTTTTTTTTTTTTAAATGAACAATAGACTTGGAGCATTATTTTGCTAGCCTTTTCTTGAAAACATTTTGGGGTACTAAAAATTTGTTGTGGTATGCCAACTGTACTATACTCAACTCAACAAAGACAACCCCAATTTGTTGTGGTAACTAAAATTCCCCCCCTCCTTTTGAACCTTTAGAAGATTATGTTGAGTTGATGTTGTTTTGATTTTCTCTTTGATTTGAGGTCCTTGTCTTTCAGTCGACATTTATGGTGCCGCCGGTTAAGTCTGATAGTGGTTTGTACTCTTTATTATGAATAGACTTTTCCTCTTTTCCAGATTTCTTACTGCTCTCCTTTCTATATCCAGAGGAATGACGTCAAGTCTGAAAGTCACCGGAAAGCCTTGCCCCTGTCCATTTTTGGTGATGAAGAACTGGAAAATGATCCTTCACAAGCTCAGGAAGATGTTTCCACTAATAAACCTACCTCCTATCCAAGTTATAGTACTAAAGCTCCCGGTTCAAATTTATCTATCAATGATCTAATATCAAGCTTATACATTCAATCTGAGAACAACACTCCTGTAAATGATACACCAAAAGTAAGTGAAAATGGAATGGCTACTACCATGAGAGCATTGGAATCTGATCTTGTCGATCATGATGACGATTTTGAGGATGACGCTTGGGAATTTAAGGATGCCTTTTTGGATACCAAAGCTCAAAATCAAACTTTTGTAAGTCATGTTGAAGATTCACAATCTTCTGCCAAGTTGCGACTAGAAGATTTTGTCAATTTCTATAGCAAATTGAAGGACGACTCATGTTTTGTTGCATTGAGCCACTTTGAGAATTTAAAGGTTGCTGAAACTTCCTATGATCTTTATTTTTCTTTGCAAGTTACTTAACAATGCTAACTTAGTGAATATATGCATTTTATTAGAAAGCTCAAAGTAGCACTACCCTTGGTGACGAAGCAAGATTGAAAGCTCTTGGTGAGGAAATCCAGGTTGGTAGCTGTAATTACTCTTTTTTTTATTTTAATCCCTCTCATTTTGATGATTAGATCTGTTCGTGTGTATCATATGGATATAAATGAAAATCTTTAGACTCTTTCATTCTAAAGTATTTGGAATGGAAGCCGATAGATTTAGAATGTACAGTGCAGGAATGAGGTTGAAGTTGTAACTGTTACAATCTTTATAGTATTCACTAATTTTTTGGAGAATTAAATAATAGATCTTTGTAATAGTCTCATATTTGAATGATTGGTCTTCTTGGTTTCTAACTTTTAATTATTCCATCATCTTTTGTTGTAGAAAATCTCTAATCAACCGTGTGAAGATAACATGATCTCAGAATTCGAGTCACATAATCTTTCGGCAAGAACTGTGCGCTTCATTGAACTGCTTGAAGTTCTGCAGGAACCAAAGTTCAGAGTTCTTGAGTCAGAGTATCAGTTATCAAACCAGTTGTCATTGGTATGTGTCTTCCCGTTCATCTGATTATAAAACCACAAAATATGTCTTTCTGTTAAGTGCATGCTTCCTTTGCTTAAAGGGTTGCAAGGAAATGATACTTTGTAAAAAAAATAAGACTTGAGAGTCGTTGGAGCTTTTATCTTGTTTCTTTTAGCTGTCAAATTCATATGCTGTCACCTAAGGCTGTTGAAAACGTTAAATATAGTCATCAAATTTGTATACAGCATGATTAGTCTTTTATTTTTGCAAACAACCCTACCTTATGGTTACTACTTTTAAATTTATGATTTTAAACGTTGAATTATACTCTCTGTTGTATTTAACACTAAGCTTTGCATGGTCTCTGGTAACGTTTGGCAATGATAATTCAAAGGACTGTAATTACTTGGATTGGATATGACATACTTATCACCCATTGGTAGTAATTGAATTATATAAAACCACTTTAACCATGACAAATTTATGATTGCAATCCACTCCTTTCAGTTAACCTATAGGTACTACTACTACTACTGTAAAGGAATTTCAATTGTGTTTACTGTCAAAAACTGACTGTGGGTAGAACTAACTGACTTTATGTTTTCTATTTGAATGAGTTTTACTGTTTCGTTTTACAGTTTCCTTTAGCTTGATATGGAACTAAGTATTTTTGGCTTAACAGGCAGAGACAGATTTGGGATCAGCAATTGAACTTTCGAAACATGCGGTATCAACACTACGTATTCTTAAATTGGGATCAGCAGAGGAGCAATATAGTTATGTTTCAACTTGGTCTAAAGTAGTGTCTGTTTGTGCCCAAGAGCTGAGACATGGTGCCTTTATTTGGAAACAGTCATTGCAGAAGGATGTTCACAGTCAAATATTATCTGAACCTCGAGGTAATGACAGAGAACTATTGATGATAAATTCTTACATATGTTACATGTAAAACGGTATTCTTGATTTGTAATGTTTTTTATTGTGAAAATTTACAGGCAGGCAGTATATTATCGGTCTTGCGGAGATTTACAGAGTAGTTCAAGTTCTTGCAGCCTCTTCCCAACTTTACAAACCATGGGTATTGTTAGATTCTGAAGAATCTGCTCGCTTGTTTACTCTTCTAAATGAGTGTACTACTCTCTGGTCAACTTCAGGGCTTGATGAAGCTCTTCAGAGTATTTCACAGCAGTTTGATTCGGAGTATGGTGCGACTTCGAAGGCACTACTTGAGTCTATGAAGTACATGAATGATCTTGATGCACTTGCACTCCAGAGCCATGTTTTCTCTGGAGAGCAACCTATATGTCGGCTGTCAATGTTAACTGCAGGAATCGTGCCAGGTATGTTAGTATTGATTTTACAAATTGGTAATTAAGATACATCCAGCCAGCAAAGAATCTTTTCCTCTGTTTACCATCTTTAGAATCATAAACATTGCTCATAGTTTTCTTATCCCCCTTTTCTTTAACCAGACTACTTTAATATGCTTTGATTGCTGGCCCTCTAATTGCTATTTTATTTCTCCATTTGTCTGCATCAGGCATTGAAATTGTTGTTTGGGATGGGGATCACTACTTGCTGAAGCTCGCGAATTTGTGGGCAAATCTAATCAGTTCAAGTCCTCCAGACATGCCACGCCTAAATGTTAGTTAAAAGTTCGCAAAGCAAAACAGCCGAAGTATGGAAAACTTTTTGGACTGCTTTTTGGCCTGAACTGCCGTTGTCTCTTCTGATGACCTCTTAGGAGGGCATCCGCAATGAACTACGGTTGCCCGGCTATGGGATGGTTGCAAAATTCGAACGACTTGAAAGACACCAGTAGGCTGCAATTCAACTTTTAAGCATTAAAACAATCCACTTTGACACGATGCTGCAAGGATCGATTCTCTCTTCCAAGCCCAAGGAAAACGAAAAGGAAAAGGTAAAAAGGTAAAACAAAAATCATAAAATAAAAAAAGGCAAATGATTCTCTTATTGTTCGATTAGCATTCTTTTGTGGGTGAGATGTAGCATAGCAATTTGTTGTAGTAATGTTGTATCATTCTGTTTAGAACTGTGTATGTTGAAACCGGGTGAATAAAGAAAGGCACCCTATACTAGGAATAGAATGTTCACACACTTTGTTATCTGTCCTCCCCATTTCTCTGATGTATTGCGAATTTATTACAGTATAAAGCAACGATTCATTACAACTTTTTGGCTGATCAGGATAAGGATTTTGCATCCTTAATGTGAACTGAATAATTTTACTTCAGAAAATAAGTTAGTGCTCTCTTTGCTTGGTTTTGGTTTGTGCTCCCGGCAGTCACTGTTTTTAGGGTAAAAGTATTAAATGTCTCATCTGAAATACAGCGAAGATTAAGCTTTGACTTTCGTATGGAAGAATTTTGTGAAAAGACAGATATGACTTTTTTTTTTATAAAAAATAAAAATTGCTAATTGCTGGAAACATTTGAAGAGAATTCACCAGTATTTCATGGTAATATTATGTGTTGTGAAGTTATTTTTGGAATTCAAAAGTTTATTAAAGTATAAATAAAAAAAATAGTGTGTTACATAGTATTTACATAGAAATAAGCTTTTTCTGGACTCCGGCCGAAAATTATGAAGCAATATGCATATCTGTATTACATAGTACATAGTAAGTGCAAGAATATTAGAATATGACGTGTCGTCCCACGATGTCATTAATTTTTTTTTTTTCCGTGTGTGGAAATGAGCAAATTTATCCTCCGAAAAAAGAGAGACTATTTAAAAATATTTTGCTGCCTATCAAATATTAAGACATTTGAATTTTCATAATAATGATCAAAAAATGTTATTTTCAATTGTCACTTTTTTGCCAATAAAAAAATTGGCTAATTATATGATTGTTTTTTTTTTTGGAGAAAAAAGTTATATTTTATTTGTCTATAAATAATTACCTAAATCTAGTTTGGCTCCTAGTTATAAAATATAGATTTGGTCATGAGATTATTATTATTATTATTATTATTGGGGATGGCTACAGTAGGGGCGTCCCTACGTAGGGTCATGTCTTAATTATCGTTGGATGAGAATCTGTAGGGAATAACGGGAATCTGTGGAGAATCTATTTATATACAGATTCCCATCCAACGGTGAATAGATATGGCCCTACGTAGGGGCGCCCTTACGGTAGACGCGTCCTATTATTATTATTGTATTGGTTTTGAGTCTCGATTTAACAAAATAACTGATGAATGTAATATTTGAAGGTTTATGAAACAAAATTAGATTAAAAAGATATATATTTATATAATTCAGAGATTTCAAGCAAAAAATATATATAATTTTCGAAATTTAAAAGGCATGAATAAATTTAATATTTAAGTTATTTTGGCAAAACTAAGATTAATCCAATATAATAATATTATATAATTTTTTTATTTTTTTTATATAATTAATATATACATACAGGAATCAACCAAACGGGCAACGAGCGTGAGGAATACATCCTTGTTCAGGTTATAGATAGTCTCATTCCCATGCGGAGTGCCAAACTAACAAGCAAACAACACATAATATTTATTAAATATTAAATACTAATATTCTCTCAATCTCATGGTCATAGGCCAGGCTTAGCGTAGCTAGGGTTTTGGGACTTCACTACTTTAACTTCTTCTTCTTCTTCTTCAGCTTCACTTCTTCATCTGCATCTTCATCTTAATCAAGCTACCTTCCTTTAGACGCAGTCACATCTTTTTTTTTTTTTTTTTTTATAAATAAAATAAAAAAATGTTGGACATAAATCTATTCAGAGAAGAAAAGGGCAACAACCCTGAAATCATTCGCGAGTCTCAACGTCGTCGTTTCGCCAATGTTGACCTCGTCGATGAGGTTATCAAGCTCGACAAAGAATGGCGTCTACGTACTCTCTCTCTCTACAAATTTTCATTTTTTTTTTTAATTTCATATTATCTATTTTAATTTAGTGTATTGATTCATTTGTTCTGACTGTAATTATAGGTCAATACGATCTCGAGGAGCTTCGGAAGGAAGTCAATAGGATCAACAAGGAAGTTGCTAGGCTTAAAATTGTGGGTTTTTCTTTCTTTCTTTCTTTTTTTTTCCCAAATTTTATTTTCAATATTCAGACCTTTATTATGTTTCTTTTACTCTTTTTATTTATTATTATGACTACTATTTGTTGATTAGTTTGCTTGGGTTGAAGTTTTTGCAAGTAGTTTTATATTTTCTGGGAAAATGAAATTTTGGGTGGTAGACAATGAAGTAAATGATTCAATTATGATTCTCAAGAGCAAATACTTGGGTTCGGTTCTTGACTGTTGCTTTGTATTAAATAAAGTTTTTGTTAATTGTTTTTTCCTTTATAATACTTTTACTTTTTATTTACCCTTTTTTAGTTCTGAAAATGGATTCTAGCCTTGTATATAGAATGCCGGCCTTATATTTTCAATTTCTTATTTTGCTTTCTTTGTAGCCATGAAAGACTTTCATTTGTGGCAAGCATGAGAAGTGTGTGCATATGCGTGTGTTCTTTGTTGAACCGATGATCCCATACATTTAAAAATTCTGTTATTTTTCGAGACAAATATATAAAGAATGAAGAATAATTTTGGTGCTGTGAAATGCAGTTGACTCACTTGCTTTGAGTTTGTTTTTGCTTTGTCTTATTTGATTTTTTCTGCTTATTTATGGAGAATAGGAAGGTAAGGATGCAACTGAGAAGATTAAGAGTACAGGGGATACGAAGAAATCAATCGCTGAGAAAGAAGTTGAAGTTCGGGAAGCTTTACAACAATTGAATTCTAGATTGGAAATTATTGGAAACCTTGTTCATGATTCAGTTCCCATAAGCAATGATGAGGTATAGTTTTATCTTTTCTTCTTTTTGGCTTTTTAAAGTTACCCTTTTCTAATGAATGGATTTAAGATACTGTAGGCAAATAATGCTGTGATTAGATCATGGGGTGAAAAACGGACAGAACCTAAACTAAAGAATCATGTTGAGCTTGTTGAGCTTCTTGGGATTGCGGACACTAAGAAAGGTATTGAATTGTTGTAACTTGTAACTCACTCAAGACACACTTGTAAAAGAATAAATATGAATCATATTCTTCCTCTGAGTGTCATTCTAATTCATCACACGCTGTTGACATTATCTTTTGTGCATTCACTTGCACTTTATGATATCTAGTCCTAATACTAGTCATTTATTTTTGTTTTTGTCTATCTTCGAATTAACTTTTTTGTAATGCCAATATATTGTCAAATTAACCTTTTCTTTTAATGCTAATATATCATCAAATTAACTTGTATACTGAACGCAATATGCTTGGAATATCTAGGTTCTGATGTAGCTGGAGGAAGAGGTTATTATCTGAAAGGAGATGGTGTGCGTCTTAATCAAGCTCTGATTAATTTCGGTCTTGATTTTTTGGAGAAAAGGGGATATACAGCATTGCAGACTCCATTTTTTATGAGAAAAGACATCATGGCAAAATGTGCCCAGTTAGCTCAGTTTGATGAAGAACTCTACAAGGTAGAGTTGTAATTGCTGCAAGTATTTTCAATTTGTTGAGATTAAATAGATTTTGTTCTTATTCTCTGGACATGCTTTGTCGTATGTTTTTGAGGTTCAGTTTTTCAATCTGTGATCGTCTGAGATATATTTAGTTCCTTCTGTTGGATCCTTCAGAAAGATGATTTTTTTTCCCCTTAAAGAGAGACAAATGAATTCTCAAATTTATTTTCCAGAATGCAAGCATCACTCTGGCCTTGTGGTTTTAATAGGTAACTGGTGAGGGAGACGACAAATATTTGATTGCTACCGCCGAACAGCCACTTTGTTCATATCATTTGGATGACTGGATTCATCCTTCCCAGCTACCCATAAGGTTGGAACTTCTTGTTGGAGCTTTTCATTAGAGTATAATGGATTTTTCTCGTTACTCATATTGATCTCTTTTCCAGATATGCTGGCTATTCATCTTGCTTCCGTAAAGAAGCTGGTTCACATGGTCGAGATACTTTGGGAATATTCCGAGTTCATCAATTTGAGAAAGTGGAGCAATTTTGTCTTACAAGCCCAAATGGCAATGACTCTTGGGATATGCATGAGGAAATGATCAAGAACTCTGAGGACTTCTATAAGATGGTATTCTTTATCACCATGAATTTGCTTTCTGATTTTAGGTTGAAAATTTATTGGGAAAAAAAGAGCTAAACAAAATTAAATCAATCTAAGATATCTCTATATTTTAAGCAGTTGACTTTCCATCTCGTCCCACTGTTTATTACTTGGAGGGAGTTGGGCCTTCTATGGATATCTAGTAAAAGTATAATGTTAAACTGTTTGCTTATTAGTCTATCAAAGAAAAAAGAAAGGATCTAATTTAATTTTCTTAATTGCAGCTAAACATTCCCTATCAAATTGTGGCTATTGTTTCCGGTGCGCTGAATGATGCAGCTGCAAAAAAGTATGATTTGGAAGCATGGTTTCCTGCATCTCAGACATATAGAGAGCTGGTATCATGTTCAAACTGTACGGACTATCAGTCCAGAAGATTGGAAATTCGATATGGACAGAAAAAGGTAGACCCTCAACTAATATATGAGCTAAACCTTATTCCTTTGTGCATTTCTGGTTATTGATCAATATGAGTAATGAATTTTTCTCATTGGCTATCAATGTGATCCTATTCTCTTGGTGTCGCAGAGCAATGAGCAGACAAAGCAATACGTTCATTTGTTGAATTCTACTCTTACCGCAACGGAGAGGACTTTGTGCTGCATTCTTGAGAACTACCAGAAGGAAGATGGTGTTGAGATACCAGAAGCTTTGCGAGAATTTATGGGCGGGAAGACCTTCATACCTTTCAAGAACAAACCAGCCAGTGAAACCAAAGGGAAGAAATCAAAGGCCTAGTTTAACATATATTCCAACTTCATATGAAAACTAGATGACCATTGAGATTTTAGTTATGAATTACCTGAAATTCATATGAAAATGGAAAGAAAAACATTTGCCAAGAACATAAGGTGGCAATATTTTTAATCATATTTTTTTAAATGCATTTGTTAACGCACTGTAGGACCTTGTGTTCCTTGTCTCATTGTGGTGGAGTTATTGTTTTTGAAATTATTAATGAATTTCAGTGTTTTTCTATTTGTTATGTATTATTGTGTTTGGAGTAACAGCAGAAGACATTGTTGTAGATTAGTCAGATATGGTAAAATATATTCGTAATTATACAAGGGTTACATCCGAGATTGTTATATGAACACTTGGCCCAACTCATTTTCTAAAAATGAAAGTCTCCAGCTTGATAGCTTCTGAACATTCGTTTCCATTTTTCACTCCTGCAGGGCACGCATTCCCCGTCAATTCACACAAGCTGGCCCACAATTCACTTCATTCATGAAAGTCTTTGAAAAGAAGTCATTCCTCAATTGGGCATGGGAACTTGGGTTTAGAAAGTTGAGCTTAAGATTGAAAATTTGAGAAGCCATTCTTTTTTTTTTTTCCCCCTTTTTTCTCCCCCTTTTTTAATCATTTAATCAGTCAAAATTCCCCTGCGCGCGTAGGTGTTTGGAATTCCACAAAAGTGGAACCCACTCTCTACCAGGGTTTTTTTTTTTTCAGTCTGAAAATTACTCCCTACAAGGTTTTATTAAGCAGACAAGAGTTGTTTTTTTTCTTGTTGAAGTCATTGCTCATCTTATTCAAAGTCTTATAAGGTTATTTTCTTTCATTAATCTTTATGGTCGGCAACTATATCATCCCAAAAGAATCAACTTTCTGTACTAGTTGCTTCCATTTCCATGTTCACGTTTTCATGTAACTCTTTTGCCCTTTTTTCAAGTATTAACATTGGTCGACCACAATGAACACTCAAAGCTACAAATTTATTATTTTCTTTCTCTGTCCCATTTCCTCCCAGATAGTATTTATATTTGGAAAAAAAAATAGAGATAAACAAGTAGACACGTTACGTCGTTACCCCAAGACAGTACATTAAAAACAAGAAAGCAACATATATGCTTGGATTCAAAGAACTCTGTCGAATTCCTGACTTTCACGGGGCCATGTTGGGTACAAATATGTTTAATATCATATTTGTACAACAATGTAAAACCCCTGTACCCAAATTCTTTATGCAACATTATTAGTACTGGTAGCTACTACTACTTCAAATGGCTGTAAAACCGGGTTAAATAAACGAAAATGAGTACCCATTACATAGCCATTGAAAATTTATATCCAATGATCCCAAAAGAGAGAGAAAAAGATGCATGATTGCTGTGGGTATCACTTTTTGTTGTTTTGCATAATATAAGCCAAACCACATATTCCTTACTAAGCTACTAGAACATACATTTCTTTGCCTTTAAAAAAATTGGAGGAAGAAAAAAAAGACGTACATTTCTCTGGATTCATGACAACCTATCATAACTATTAAGTTCTTAAACAATACCTCCTGAAAAAGAAAAAATAGCTGAAAAAATAACATAATACTTTTCATCTTCAACTTCTCCAAATGCGATATATAGCTTGCTTAGTTTATTATATACAGCCCCTTGTAATGAATTTAATCCAGTACGTAGTAGCTTGTGAAAGTCATATCTACCTGTTGTGTAATGGGTCTGGACAAGAAGGCACTTCTCTATTGACTGTTGCGAAAAAGCCTTGGTCTCCATCAATGTTGTCAGAGCTTTCACTACTTGTACTCCCAGCTGGAACCTTCTTCTCTAGATCTTCCATCTTCTCATGTAATAATAGTCTAGCTCCTGAAACTCGGTGTAGAGCTAAAATACTCATCAACAAAATCATGAACAGAACCTTAACTTGAGTAGTATTAGTACTCCTCCTTGACATAAACATGGCCTTCTTATTTGACCTTTAATCTAGTGTTTGAGCCAAAGATATGGAAAAAGGGTGAACTGGGTTATAACTATGTTTTGAGAAAGATATATGGCGGAAGAGAAAATATGGACTGTCTGAGAGTGAACTTGTTTAATAATTAAGTTTGTATGTAGCTTAGGTTTTAATAAGAGATGGAGATGGAAATAATGGATGGGATTTCTTGGCTGTACACGTGTGTAAGTATCTATGTGTGAAGCTGGAAAGATTTGGTCAATTCTCCATACGGCCATAATAGAGTACAAGGAGAAAAGTGATAAGACTTTGAGCCTCGTGGGGGTGGTTGAATTCCACATTTTCCATTCATTAATGAAAACCCTATTTTCTATTTTCTGTCTTCTTTCTTGTTATACAAATAAATAAATAAAATAAAAGCGTGGCTAGCAATAATACTTTGATACAATGAAACTTATTACATTGACTTGTACTTGACTGTTTATTAACCATGATTATATGACTAATTAAACGAGGGTATTTAAGGATTTTTAGACTGAGCACATGGATGACGAGATGTGCCAAAGTCATCCATATATGATATACCAACCAGTCGTCTCAGACAACATGTATAAATTGACAATATTAAAAACAATTGCAACTGTGGTTTATTGTCTTCCAAAGGGACCTCAAATTCAGGATCTTAGCTTTGACTCTTCCTTTGGGTTTCAAGTTCTTCTTATATCTCTTTTCAAAAGTCCAAAATGCAAATGTCCACGTTTGATGCACTTTTCTAGGGCCTAGTAGAGTATGGTACTGAATTTCTATTTCTTAATTTAATTTTCTTGATAAATTATTTGTTAATTTGTTTAACATGTATATTTGTTAATTTGTTTAACATGTATTGTGTTTCACAAACTAAGGGGTTTGCCGTTCGAAGTAGCAACACAAATTAATTTTTGTTTAAAAAAAAAAAAGGTAGGTATCTTTAGTACTTGTTTTGTTGGGTTTAGGTTTTGAGTTGTATATATTTTACTATGTTTTTGTTTCTTCTTTTGGACTTGATCATGTCAGCTCTTGTATTATTATTTTTTTTTTCTCTTTTTCTTTAATCTTAACGTCCGTTGATAGTTGTACTGTCTTGTTCCTAATATTGTATTAATGTGTCTCTAGATATCTTATGTGACTAAATTAGCTTCAAATGAATAAAAATGTTTGTAGAAGGTTTAGGGTTTAGGGTGCAGTTCTTGATCTGCATTTTAGTAACAACATCCAATAATAAAGTTGTGAATACAACATCAAAATTGAATACCATCACTTTAGAGTTTGGATTTTATTTATGTGTGCTCCACAAGTGTGACATGCACTTTTACTAGTGTTTGCACTTATTATTAGTGCTCGAAATAGATATGTGACACAAATTTGAAGGATGCATGGATTTTCGTGAGAGTTGAAGCCTAAGAGTGGGAATAACTAAACAAAAATATATTATTTGTCAGTGACCGCCTGCCATCAATAGTTTATGATAAGGGACAAGTTGAAACCAATGAAACACAAGTCTTTAGGGCATTGTCTCAACTCATGATTATGATAATTAATTTTGATTTATAAGATGGATTATATTATTGGACAGTTCTAATATATGTGTCATATTTACGTGTATATACATCTTGTGTCAGTCCTAGGCTCCTAGCAAACAAAACGATGGTATTTTGATAGATACACTTGAGCCTTATTTTTCATTCACCTTTCACTCCAATGTTACTGTTTTGAGTCTGTCTTTTATATTCATTATATTTATTTATCTTCTATTTTCTTCTCTTAACCACTTAGTTTCTCACATTAGGAAAATATGGTACGTCGGTGATGGTATATTTGGTATGTTTTGGGGGTCCTTACATTAATTCATATGGACCATATGTACTGCAATTAGCAAACAGAAAATGTCATGCTTTCGTTTGTCTTTTTTTCCTTTCTTTTTAGTGAATCTGGAAATAAAGAATAATCATGTACGAACCAGTGAACCACTTTGCATAAGTTTCTATTTTCCAAATTTGCTAGGTTTAGCATTTTCCTCATACCAAACGAAGTCAACAACCCGACCAAACAATGCTGGCTTTGCTAGCTTAGGTGGAAAATTTTGCCATCCTTTAACTCCAAGTCAGCTTAATATGATGATTAAGTTGACATGCATTAGGGTAAGCATCAATGATCCTGGAAAACAAGTTCAAACCGCCTTAAATATGTTCTTTTTTCTTTTTCTTTTTCCATTTTTTCTTTCCGAGGGAGCCTCAAATATGTTTTTATTGTACGAAAATATTACATTAATCGATTTGAAGGACCCACATGGAGATAGCCAAGCCCACATGTGTTGACTCTCAATTGTTTACAAATTCAACTTAATTAATAGCTCAAACAGCCATTAGCAGTTCCTAATCACATATTGTAATTTTGATTGAATGATGTGAAGAGTGCTCATTTGGCATCTTTGAAATCTCGAAATCTCAAATGGGCCCCCTTAACTTTCTTTGAAGACCAACAAGAATCTAGTCCTAGAAAACAAAATCTTTTCGCTACCATTATTCTTTCAAGGATTAACTATAATCATACATATAGAGACCAAAATCACAAAATAAGTGACCCCAGATCGACATGATGGGCTTAACTACACACGGTTATTGGTTCTGGATCAGATATCCTTTTGACTAGTAATAAAACGATCAATTAGTAGTGAAAATTCTCACTACATCGAAGGTTCATGCTTACTAAGCTTGTTCTATAGTACCCCCGGAGCTATTCATCCAATTCAATTTGCAAGTGCGGATTTTATAAAGAGAAATTATGTCCAATCCAATTAACATAAAATTTTTTAACCAATCCAATCTGATCCGTAAATTTGTTGATTAGATCAGCTATTTTTGATTGGTTAATAAGTCCTTATAACTAGACTTTATGTTGGTTTTTCTTTTGAATATTTATTTTTACCACAAATTTAGGCATTTGTATCTTAGAAAGTAGGGTTAAATATAGTAATAGTCCCTGAATTATACTCATTGTATCACTTTGCCCCATAAATTTTCAACTTACATAATAGTGACCCCTAAATTATGTAATTGTTACAACAATGGTCCCTTTGTTACAAACTGTTAATTTTTTAACAGAAAATAATCATGGACAAAACGTATAATTGGGTATTATTTATTTCTATAAATCAGAATCTCATTTTTAGTCATAATTACTAAATTGTACACTTTACACAAGACCCATTTCCTTTAAAATTTTAACTGTTTATGAAAAAAAAAATGGTCATTGCTGCAGTAATTGTATAAGTCTTGTTAGTCTACTGTGTAAATTAAAAATTCATAATCCTATTCTTAACTACAGTTACCAAACTATGTGCTCTCTAATGACTTATTTCTGTTAAATATTTAACAATTTATGACAAAAATATAATTATTATACAATAGACTATCAAGACTTATTTTTTAACTAGTAGATTACTGTGTAAGTTAAAAATTCAAAATCTCATTCTTAACCACAGTTACCGAACCGTGTGCTTTCTAATGACTTATTTCTATTAAATATTTAACAGTTTGTGACAAAAAAATTATTATTACAACAATTACATACTTAAGTACCATTACTATGTAAGTTAAAAATTAGGAACAAAGTGCTTTTATATGTATAATTCAATGGCTATTAATATCATTAATCTTAGAAAATATTGATCATGTGTGATCATGTACGTCCAGTATATAAAATTTTATTCTTGAAACTACAACCAATAGAAAATTTAACAAATATATAAATTTAAAGAAAAAGTACAAATTATGTTACATGTACTTTTGAGTGAGGATTTAATTGGATCAGTTTCTTTCAAAGTAGAAAATATATCTAATTCTCATAAATGCAAATTTTAAAAATTCCATCTAATTCAGTCCACAAAGTGCAACTGATTGGATTGGATCATATAAATTTTGATCACCCCTACTCCGCTCCTCCAAGGTTTATAATCCAAGGAAGCCATTCAAGTTATTGTGTCCAAATATAGGACAGCTTTCAATACCAGACAGTTCAGAAGGCAGTTTCAGCCACAATTGACTATTCGTATTGACCTCTTAACAGAGTTAAGGACTAAAACCAGATCAAAGTTTCAGTCATATGAATGATGAATCTACATTGCGAAAAATGAATGAATACAGTATGTTTTAGTTCATGAATGACATTTCTTCTATCAGTTGAACCAAAAGGCAATGGATCAAAAAACTCTCTTTTGTAATCTACAAGCTTTTTTATGCCACTTTGGCGAAGTTGAACCCTTATACTGTGACAGTGAAGAGATAAAGTTTCAGTACGACAGCCAAAGCCAACTGCAACAGGAAGATCCCTGCTACAATCAGGAACCACCTTCGACCTGCTGACTCAATGTGAGCTCGAAGGTTATTTGCCACAAAGGTTGCCGACATAAACCCAGCTACACCTGCTACTACCCATCTGAAAATTTCCAAGGGCACAACAGAGAGACACTGCAGCAACACAAAAACATAGTTCAGCTAGCCGTTACAATTACCCAGTGGAAAATGTAATTGTGGACTAATGAACGTAGTTGCTCTTTATCAGTAATGACTAGTTGCTCTTTATCAATAATGACTATGGAACATAAAATGGGTTTCACCTTAGACACCAGTATGATCACTACCATCACAGTTGGGACGGTACGGGGATACATCCTAGCTAGGAAAGCTTTCTCCATGATTTTCTATAAGGTTACATCTTACCTAAAGATTATTTAAAGTCAACAAACATTCCAGACAGACTTATTGCTAAAAATTGATAAATAGAAAACCAACCTCTGAAGCAGTATATACACAAAGCTAATAAGGTGCCTAACTGCTTTTTGAGGAGAAAAATTCCTTCATTTTAGACTTAGTATGACCCAAACGAAAGGGCAACAACTTAGGAAGGAAGAAATTTTCTCTTTACGCCTAGATGGGTGGGGAAGAATAAACCTATCTTATTGTTAAAAGAGTGAAACTTGAAACCAAGGGACTTACCAGTGCTGGAATGAAGACAAATAGGGAATAGCCATAGAGACAAAACAGCTGAACAAGACCTGATGGTGCTGAGAAATACTTAAGGATTACATATAATCCGAGAGGAACAACTGTAACATAGCCATAGAACAAACCCGCAGACCAGGTCATAAGATTGATGTCATAGTCCCATTCTTTCTTCTGAAGCTTGTGTGCTACATATGTCACAAAAGTGCCAATAGAAGCAGCTACAAAGATAAGAGTAGTGCATATCCAGAATGGTCCATACCTGCAGATAATTAAGTTATGATACCATGACCTCAGCCCATAGCAAATCAACAAAACAAAGGGGAAAAACTTACAAATCCGGGTTTCCATCAGTTTTTTCATTAAAAGATCCAGTAAATGGAAAGAGAGTATCTTTTATCCTATCTAGAACATCGGAAGTGTCAACATCAAAGTATGGCTTGTAAGCAGCTACAGAAAATGTCCGAAACCAACCACTCTGCTGGGGTTCATCAGGACTTGACACAGGTTTTGAAAATGTATCTGTGACAACAGAACATATCCATCATCCACTACTATGAGAATATACAAGAAAAAAGGTCAATCCCCTAGAAAGTTAGCAATGGACTTTGAAACAGACAATTGTGGAAATTTTATGAAAATTATGGTCCAGTAATTTATATCTTGCAAGGCTACAAGTTCAACTTTGCTCTGATGCAACCAAATAGACCCCAAGCATCATCAAAGTTAAAATTCTGATCATGGTTCTTTCCGGATCTCTGCTCCGGTCACCAAATTTGTTCAAGATGACCTCTCCACATAATGGTGGTTGTGAAAGCACTAAATCAGAATCCTATTCTACCCCATGCTATTTTAATTGTACTGTCAATTAACAACTTAGCTTATGAATTACAACTACAACCAACTCTTCTCTTTTCATTTTGCTTGTCCAACTCATGAATGCATAAGCATTTCGATCATATGAAAACTTACGTTCAAACTTTTTCTATCTAGCTATCGAAACTGTCCAATATAATATTCATAGTCCTACACTTAAGGGCCAACTCTAAACAAATTTAAGCAATGGTCAGATACAATAGAAAAACATGAACCCTATTTTCCATCATGGCCAAACAACATCATCCTTTCTTCTGAAACCTTAAAAAAAATAAAAAAAAGTAGTCCATCCATACAACAAAATTCATAAACAAAACTTTAGGTCCAGGATCCAGAGAAAACATAAATGGATTAAATCACGAATATCTAATGCAACGGTGCAATATATGAGGAACGGAGCAAACCCAACTCTCATTTGCTTCTTAATTTATAAGATCGAAATTGCACGTACCATCAGCATCACGAGGAGGACGGGAACTAGCCGATATCTTCCCTTGTGCTTCAGATGGTGGAAATGTCTGAAGGTTCGAATCTGCAAAAGTCATCCCTCATCATAATTATATTGCCAACAAAAAAAGTAAAATAAACAAAATAAAAAATCAAACATTCTTCATAGTTGCATCTCGCATCAGTAAAGGAAATAATTGAAACGTAGCATCTAACCTACCATCACCAAAAACAGGAAGAGAAAAGGAAGTAGCAACTAATCTGGACAGACAAAGATCCATAACGATTGACTAAATTCGATGACAGAAATTATTTGACTGCTGACAAAATGCAGCAAAATTGAGAATATGTAAATATTCTTTTCAGCTCCTACATTTTCCGGGCAGCCAAACAAAGCTAATTCAAGTTGAAATGTAAGCGATTCAGTGGTTCAGCAAGCAAAAGAGAGCTTAACAACACTACCATCAACTACATTAACTGATTTTTCTTTCTCTTCACCCAAACCAACACCACCGGGGCGCGTATAATCGAGTAATTGCAACCACAGGCAAAACATTTACAGTACAAGAACACATCAATTGATTATTCTTTTTCAATAAAGAAAATAAGAAATTTCCTTATCTGTTCCTGAATTTTCCAGGCAGCCAAACAAAGTTAAATCAACTTGACTATAAACTAGATGAGCTGATTAATCTTTTTTTTTTATTTTTTTATTTTTTATGTTTTTGTGCATAATCGAGTAATTGGCATGATTTACAAAGACATTAAGATCCAATAATTTCATGTTTTGTTTGGTAATTGCAGATTTAATTCTATAAGCAACCAAATCAAAGGAAGAGAAATTGTTTGTTACCTTGGAATTTGACGGTGACTTGGCCTGGATCTGTCACAGCCTATAAAGATCGAACCAAACCAAAATTATATATTAATAATATAGACAGATCCAAATCTTATACCAAAATTAAGAACTAAAACCGTCAAATTTTATTTATTTAAAGAAAAAAAAAAAAGAAGAAGAAGAAAGAAACTTACAGGAACGGATCCTGAAACCTTTTGATTATCAATGCTTGTATAGTTGCCTGACATCATCTTCTTCTTCTTCTTCTTATTCTTATTCTCTCACACTCTCTCTGCTCCCAAAGATCTCTCTCACTCGAGACCCTCTCCCTCCTCTTCCCTGTCTCGATTTTATTGTTATTATTAATCTTTTTTTGTTTTCGTTTTTGTCTTTCTTGGTTCTTTCTTTTTGGTATTTATCTGTTTCCATGTCCGAATGTGATCTAGCTAGATATTTAACCTGAAAAAAATTATTAATAAAAATAAAAAATAAATAATAATAATAATAATAAAGGAAAAATATGGGCCGAGATATGTAAGCTATGCCCATTGGCAGTTAGGTTGGGCTATAATAGACCTGTTGGACCGAATCACTGAACAGTTGAGGGAATTTGACATATATAGTAATTATTTGGACTAAAATGATTTTTTTACGAGAAATTCATGTGGATGACCAATATTTTAAATTTGATTAAGTAGATATCTATTTTTTAAATTTTATAGTTAAATATCCAAATACATATATTTTTACACTTGATAGATAAATATATCTACCACTTTCAATTACTGTACTGAAATGCACCAAATTTTGGTCATTTTTTATAAGCCCCTTTTTTTATTGAGTATTTTGAAACATTATTTTTTAATAATTTTATAATGTGACCATAAAATTATGAGTTTTTTAGAACCAATTAATGATCACAAATTGTGTAACATTAAGACATTGCTAGAAAAATATTTTTCAAAACAGTCCTAAAAAAGTCCATTTCCCAACAGAAAATAGAGTAATTATGAGAAATGTATTATCTATATATTATATTTGCCATTGAGCTATTTTTAAAAAAAAAAAACTAATACAATGACATCTATTATAATGAAGCATCAGAATCCACCATTTTTCTAAAAACCCTGAGTGAATATAGATCCCTATATCTAACCTATTCTTAGCTGCATTTCTCTTCTTCTTTTTTTTGGCTAGAAATGTAGCTGGCTGCATGTGTAACTAGCTGCATTTCACTTGTTATTTATTATTTTGTAACTTGCTGGTTAAAAAAAAATCCGGTGGGGGAATCTGAATTTGTTTCTTATTCATAGTTATTACTAATTTGTCATTTAATCAAATATTTATTTGTATTTTTATTTCTATTTGTTTCTTCATTCCTATATAAATTATGGGTAAACTATAAAAAAATACTTCAAGGTTTGGGTGTTCTGCAATTTAAACCATAAAATTTGGACTGTACAAAATAATGCTTTGAGATTAAGAATTTTTAAAAATTAATATCATGAATTGATTTTTTGAATAACTTTGACTAACAAAAGATAATAATATACTCAAAATTAAGGAGAATAATAGAGATTAATCTAATTTTAACAAAGGATAATATTGCTTTTTTGTTACGGAAATAGTTAAAAAATTAGTTAATTATATTACTTTTCAGAAATTTTTAATCTCATAATATTATTTTATGGAACCCAAACTTCATGATTTAAATTGTATTATAAAACACTCAAACTTAGGATATTATTTTGCAATTCACATTATAGGATATTATTTTGCAATTCACATTATAAATTATAGCTGCATGTTCTTTTCACGTCAACAATATGTCCTATCCTTTTAATTTCGCATATTTCCTGTAGAAATATCAAACATGGTTTCTTTAACAACATTTTTTCCTTTTTTTTTTTCCTTTTTTTTTTTCGTTTCTTTAGATGAACCTGTTTAGGGACCTTTCGTTTGCGTATAATGTCAGCTTTTCGTTAAATAATAAAACGACAAATAGTTTAGCTTTAGAAACGGCATACGTTTCCCTTCAATTTCGTTTATTAAACGTCATGTTGTTTTCAACCAATACAGCGGCGGTGGCTGGTTATTTAGTCTTCACACAGAAAAGACATGTTGTGGAGTATTCGAATCCCCACATTATAGATACTATATAGTATAATGATAATGATAATAACAATAATAATAAATACTCCCGTAACTAATCCACAATCATATGAAATTGAGAAATCTTTATCCACAGAATATAAATTTAACAGGCGAACTTATCAGTGTCTATGCAGAACAAAATTATCTGCACTAAATTATTTCAATAAAATCAAAACTGTCTCCGAGAATGAGCTCCAAAAGATTGGCATCTTCCACAAGATTGGCATCTTCCACATGCCTTAATGCAGGTCCAGAACAAGATTGCTCTTTAATTATAACACTTATCACAAAGATGAAAAGTTTCCTCTCCGAAAATCGATCCCGAGCTCTATAAAAGACTTCCAATTAAGATTAGTAAATAAGCTCACACCTATTTACAAGTTGCTCATCCACATTACCGTCGAGAAGAGTACTATCAAGCATTTTTTAATCTACCCCTGGTGAGCAACAGATACCTTCTGATTGCAAGTATGAGAACCCAAGTAGTTTTGGTAATTTTCTCCTTGATCATCAAAAGCAATGCTGAACTCAAAACAGTCTTCACGATTTGAGCCTGCAATCCCTTGAAGAAACCAAGTACCCCTTCTGATTTCCATATGGCATAGGAAACTCCAGACAATGTTTTTCGCGACTTTGGCCGGGGTTTACTGGCTCCTTCATCATCTGGATCTGCAGCTTGTATCATGACCTTACACCTGTAGTCAGTAAACATTTTAGTTACATCCATAAATCAAGTTCATAAGTTATAGTTATCAGAGTTCAAGAAAACAATTATGTACCTGATTGCTGGATATGTCAGAAAGGTAGCAACACTCTTGGAGACTGCACCTAACACAAATGCTGAAAAGGCCGAAAGAGCTTCAGGGGATGAACCCTTGTCCCGTTTATCCAGTTTTTCCCTCAGAAGTCTTTGTTTTAGTTGATCAAAAACTGTATACTGAAAGGCAACATAAGAAAAAGAGTTACATTTTAAGAATCGAACCAAATAATCAATCCTTTTTCTCTTTTCAGCTCAAAGAACGTCAAGACAATAGACCTGAATCGCAGGGTTTGAAGTCAGCAACAGGGAGATTCCAAGCCCATCAAATGCATCACTCCAAGTGCCCTCCGTAAGCGTCTTCCACAATCCCTTGGATTTTCCAAAGGCAGTTGTCTGCATCCTTGAGGAGGCTGTATCCAGGGGCTACACAGGAATAAAAGATAATTCAGAGAGTCTTTACACGAAACAACATAACATGTCTATGATTTTGGGATGTTCACGAGCATAATGAAGTAGAAGAAAAGACAGTTCAAATCTTATGGCGACAGCAAGAAGTGGCCTACAACTTCGCTTTGCTCAAAAGTGCAACGAAATCGAGCATCATCTAACACTCAAAAAGCATACATTATAAGACAACAATAGCATATGCTATATCGTAAATGGCAACCACAGTTGTGTGTTCCGCAATCTAATACCAACCAAGCAACTCAAAAATCTGCCAAACTCTGACATTCTTAACACTGGAAATCCTTGGCTCTACGAGGCCCAGAACAAAATGATGGCATGATAAATTTCGAAATGCATCACAAAACATTCAACTATAATAATAATAATAATAATAATAATAATAGCTATACATAGCCTACTCATTCTCACCTGCGTCACAATCGCGGTACAAGCCCCAGCAGCGGCAGCCACAATCAAGTTTGCCTTGGTTCCAATCTTCTTAGCCCCACTCTTTTCTAGATATAATCTTTTGAAGTAACTGTATCCATAAAAGTAAATGAACTGCGCAATGAAGGACTGCAAGTTCTTAGTCCCCAGTCCTTGGTATAGCGAAAGGACCTGACGGTTAGATATGGCTTCCCACAACACATCAGAAAGGTTCCTACACAAGCCGCAAAGGAATGACTTGAAAAATCAGACAGACAAAAGCATGAATTCAAACCCACCCCCCCACAACATAAAGAGAGCCATTTCTAGATTGCCCTTTTGGAATCGGATATAAGCTTAAATTCAAAAGTCAAGCCAAAAATTAAATGATTTTTCCCAGAAGTCCAAACATATGGCTTTGATGAAATTAACAAAAAAGATACATAAATTCCCCGAAATCATATAACATAGTATTTGGCTCGGATCAAAGACAACAAATCAAAATGATAAAAATTAAAAACGATATATAAATATACATGTGTATACATATATAGAGAGAGAGAGAGAGAGAGAGAGAGAGAGGAAGGGAGAGAGATTGGACCTGTATTTCTGGCGACCGTGGGCTCGAACCTCGGCTTGGTACCTGGTTTTGCAGGTGTCAAGAGGGTATAAGATGGTGGTGCTGACGAGTGATCCTATGGCTCCGGAGGTTGCCTCTGATATGGACTCCAAATCAAGACCCATCTTCAATTCAATAGATCAGATTTTTCAACACGCACCTATGTTTATATATATGTGTGTGTATTATATATGTATACATACATACAGAGAGAGAGAGAGAGAGAGAGAAAGGTGGAGGAGGTGGTGGTAGAATCGAGTATGTAAACGTCCTGGGTCAGCACATGAAATGGTGAATTTTGATGTGGAAGAGTGAGAAAATGACTCGTTTATGGTCAATCTTGGGGTAGACAAAACGAGGAAAAGGTGGAAAGAAAGACCAAAGGATTGGCGTTTTCTCGGGATTTGAATAACGTGATATGGTACATTATTCACCGTCCAGATCGACCCGCCCACCCTCTCCTTCCTCGTCTTTCGCCGGCGCGCCGCGGGTCCCAGTTTTTACCGCTACTGTTCTCTAATTCGACAGCGGTTAAAATTACTGTTTTCCTTCTGATTAAAAGTAAACAGATGACACTGATTTTTGTGGGCTTGTTCAAGCTAATCCGACCATTATTCATTAAGCTACTGGCCTGATTGCTTCTAAATTTTACCTTTAGTTTTTGGCGTTTTTCAAGTTATTTTTAGTAGATTTTAAAAATTAATACGTAATCGTTATTTTAAAAAATTTGAGAAATAAGAGTTATTTTTAAAGTTGATTTTGTTGTCATAATATAAATTATTTAAAATAATATTTTATAATTTTATAAATTATATTTATTGGACACTTAAATCTTTTTTTTCAAACTAGACTTTTATAGCTGTTATTATAAATTACAGTTGTAAAAAATCTCTACAAAATTACGAAATCGCCAAATTCACAACTAACCGCACAACAAATCACTGGTTAATTTTGTTTGCGGTGCGAGTTGGAGTTCGACATATACATTTCATTTATATAAATTTTTTTTAACATTTTATGGGTGGAAAACCAGCCTACCTACCAACTCCTCTTTCATAATTGGGCGTGTGCAAGATGACCCAAAAAACCGAATAAGTAGACCAATAGTCAAATCAAATATATGGAATANTATTTATTGGACACTTAAATCTTTTTTTTCAAACTAGACTTTTATAGCTGTTATTATAAATTACAGTTGTCAAAAATCTCTACAAAATTACGAAATCGCCAAATTCACAACTAACCGCACAACAAATCACTGGTTAATTTTGTTTGCGGTGCGAGTTGGAGTTCGACATATACATTTCATTTATATAAATTTTTTTTAACATTTTATGGGTGGAAAACCAGCCTACCTACCAACTCCTCTTTCATAATTGGGCGTGTGCAAGATGACCCAAAAAACCGAATAAGTAGACCAATAGTCAAATCAAATATATGGAATATATTAGGCCACGTTTGGAATGCAGGATAAGGATATGATTGGATTGGATTAAATTAATCTCATATTTGGTGCATGTATATGAGAAAGATTGGATTGGATTAAAATAATCCAATCTAAAAATAATCTTCTTAAAAAGGGATAAACTTATCCTCTTGACAATTTGGGATTAGAAGGGATTATGAATTTGATCAAAAAAAATAGAATGTTTTTGAAGTAGTAATAAATGGTACTTTCGAAATTAACATTTAAAAGTGGTAAAAACCAAAAATGGTATTTTTCAAAATATTTTTTTATAAGTAGTATTTTTGCAAATAATTTGACAAAAAAATGTCATTTTCCAAAAATACGTTTTAAATGTGGTAATTTTCAAAATATTTTTTTAAAAGTTATATTTTTCAAAATATTTTTTCAAAATATTTTTTCAAAAAGTGGTATTGTTGGAAATAAGTTTTTAAAAATGATATTTTTACAAAATTGATTTCTAAAAATGGTACATTTCTAAATTAATTTTTAAAAGTGGTATTTTGCTAAATAATCAAACCTCAAAATTCGTTATTTACCTAAAACTATGAAACACACCTATCCTAACTAAAAGTAGCATACCAAACATAGGATAGGATTGGACTATAATTCCATCTTATCCTATCCTATCCTATCCAATCCAATCCAATTCTTTAAAATAGTCCAATCATATCTTATTCTATCCTATAAACTAAACGAAGTCTTAAAGTTTTGAGAAATATTAAATGAAGTTTTGGTGACTTGGTACGGACGTCACCAAAAAAAAAAAAACCATCAAATCGACCAAAATTTAAACTATAAATATTACATTAACAATAGTTTCAATAAAACCTTACTATGTAATATCTTTCACTATCATATCAAACCATTCTCATTGAGCAAGGAAAACATAATGGATAAACCAAACAAACGTGAACTAACGAAATCGAAATTGAATAAACCGAAAACCCAGAAAAAAAAAAAAAAAAAAAGCAAAAGTCGATTTAAATTTGATGAGTTTCAACGTAGTTGACAAAGTAACCCACGAACACCCTAAATTGAATTGTATAATTTTATTGGGCATATTGCAGATTGCATGTGCATAACCTGAATATACTTATGGGGGAGCCAATCTTAGTAGACCCAACATAGCCTGCAGCCTCAAAACTTAGCAGAGGAAGTGCAAGAATACGCTAAGGGTTAATTTAGTATTGTTGTGTTGTGATGTAGATCTGTTTTAGGTCATGTTTGGTACATCGTCTTGTATTGTATTGTACTGTATTGTGATGTATTGTATTGGGTTGTATTATTTTATTACAGTATTATGTTTGGTTTTGCATTTGTATTAAAATGTTGTATTGAAAAGCTAATTTGAAAAATACTATTTTTAAAAATTTACTTAGAAAAATATCATTTCCTAAAAATATTTAGGAAAATTTCATTTGTAAAATTACCACTTTATAAAAATTTATTTACGAGAAAATCACATATAAATTTAGAAAAATACCACTTTTAAAATTTATTTAGAAAAATACCCTTTTTTCAAAGGGATAAAGTGATGTGAGAAAGAAAATGATGAGAGAGAAGTTAAGAACAGAAAAAGTGATGACAGGGGGTATTATACAATACTACGTTACAGTGCAATATAAACCTTTTATTCTGTGTTAAATAATACTCTCTGTATTATATTAAATTTTGATGTCGTATTAAATAATACAATACAAAAGCACAACGAAACATAATATTATGTTTAATTAATAATACTGAGTTCTTATACAGTGTACCAAACATGACCGTTATGAGCAAGAAGTAGCTTCTTGTTTAAAAATAATAATAAAAAAAGTATTTAGTAAATTTAATTTACTAAGCTGTTGTGCTGTTTAAAAGCAGCATATAAATATTTGATAAACTATAAATTGTTTGTGCTATAAAATTATATTTTATTTAAATTGTATTATGGTAGCAAAATCAGCAAAATCAAATCTGAAAAGCAACTATTATCATGTGTCCCAAATTCACCTTAAATTAGTGGTTACAGACAAATTTTAAAATCCACTACCAAAAGCATAAATTTATTAAACNAAAGTATTTAGTAAATTTAATTTACTAAACTGTTGCGCTGTTTAAAAGCAGCATATAAATATTTGATAAACTATAAACTGTTTGTGCTATAAAATTATATTTTATTTAAATTGTATTATGGTAGCAAAATCAGCAAAATTAAATTTAAAAAGCAACTATTATCATGTGTCCCAAATTCACCTTAAATTAGTGGTTACAGACAAATTTTAAAATCCACTACCAAAAGCATAAATTTATTAAACGCACTCGGAATCTTTTCTCAGTAACTGATTTTAAAATCCAAAAACAGCCTATAGAATCAATCCCACTAAAGGCCTAGGTGTCAAGAAAAGCTAAATAACCAACGCAAGCTAGGAGCAGCAAAAGCGAAGAACTAGCACAAACTAACAGTCAATGGACTCAATACCAAACTTTTATAAATATCAATACTTGACTTCATTTTCAATTATCGTAATCTTTTTTGAGAAATGTGTATAGTTCTCTACTTACTTAAGTATCCGATAATTTTCTCGTAAGTACCACCTACGTCCTTGAAGAAAAGTACAAAATTCTCACAAAAATAAGGCGAGTGATAATTTGTTGGGTAAATAGCTCCAAACAATTGGGTTGATCAAAAAAACAAAAACAAAAACAAAACCACCATGTTAAGTGTCTTAGTGAAAAAATCTACATTTTTTTTATTTATATTAAATTAGACCTTCAATTTCTTTTTTCCTATCAAATAGGATCAGATCCACTAATTTGTTCGAAATTAAAACCTTAGATTGTTGAAAAGGCTTTTTTACCCTTATAATTCATTAAATATTTTAAATAATTGAAAATTATTAAGAATAAAATAAAATTAGTTTAAACAATTTAAAAAGACATTTTACCATTAATCATAAAAAAATTATCAAGAATAAAATAGTTTAAAGAATTGAAATCACTTAGAACAAGGGAGGAAAAAAAGGACAAAATGGTAATTTTATTAAAAAATTTATTCATATTTTGTAAATTTAATTGTTTTGAATAATTCAAACTCTTTTTAGTTTCAATAACTATTAATTTTCCTTAAATGATTATTTTAAAAAAAAAGGACAAAATGAGAATTTTTTTACTTTTTTAACTTTTGTCATTCACTTTTTTTTTTCATTTTAATTGTTTTGAATAGTTTATACTCTTATAAAAGAAGAGACGAGAATTTTTTTGTAGTTCTATTGCCACCCATCTGTCCACTCTTTCCACAATATTTTTTAAAATTTTTTTAAATTTTAAATTATTTTAATTACAATTTATTTCATCCCATCTATTCCTAAATTAACCCTTAACTAAATTTGCTTTTTCTTTTCTCACCTTCACCCCACTCATTCATAGATCTCGCCTTTCTCTCTCTCTCTCTCTCTTTCTTCCACCTATATCCCTCATTTTTCTTTTCTTTTTTCTTCATGTTTCTTCTGGATGCAAATCAAGTAGCGTTGTGTAAATTAAGGAGTTATATGTTAGAAAATGGGTTAAGATATTGGGCTTGACTTGGACTTGGAAGCCCATGTGTATTGTAAAGTCCAAATCTGTGTTATAAAATCCATTTTCATGAACTATTTGGAAGCTTAAAATTGAGCGGGACTCACATCTTGTTGATGAAAGATCTTGGTGAATTCTTGTTCTCCTCCGCGAGAACATCGATTTTATATATTCGCACGCTCAAAATGGTGTACGGATAAATGAAAAATTATTACTCAAAAGTGCACCATAGAAATGAAAGAAAAAAGAAAAAAGAAAAATATTTAAGTCCCACATTGGTGGGAAATGCTTGGAGCAAGTGGCATATATACGCTCATATTTTGTGATGGTGGTAAGAATAACTACCATAGATGCTCTCTTAGGCGCGCACAGCGAGGATGCACATCATTGGACTTAGACCTGAATTTGTATGGACTCATGTGCGTCCACACCTGCGGACACAAATGTCGGGCCAAAACTTAGACCATAGTAAGCCCAATTTTTTGTTGCGGTTCAGTTCATTTTTTCTTTCTTTTTTGACCATTTTGCTTCTTCAAATTGTAACAATTTGTGCTTAATGCACGAAACTGCTAAGCTATAAAACCAGATAAACGTTTTGAATGTTGCTTGATGCCAGAAACTACCAAGGCATAAAAACAGATAAATGTTTTGGATGTTTTGTTAAGGCTGACATATGTAACAACTATGCTAATGGCTAAAAATATTTTTGAGATTAATGGAAAATGTTTTTTTACTTTTTAGTTTTGCTAACAAGTCCTCCCTTGGAGCCTATAAAATGGGACCTCTTCTTCCTCATTCCATATACTAGAAATAATTCTAAGCCTTCCTCTTTTCTCTATTTTTCTCTCTAGTTCTTATCACTACCTAGAGTTTTCAGTTTCTAGCTATAGTTAGTTGAGTATTTAGGAATTTCGTAGCTAGTATACTTAGTGTGTTAGAGTTCATAATAATCCAGTTCATAGAGTGGAGATGTTTGTACTTTACTTGCTACTCTTTATCGTTGTATTCTGGGAAACTGTCGCTTGCAAAATCCTCAAGCATTCTAGTGGAAGGAGCTAATCAGTTTTAAGGACTCTGTGTGATGCACAGGTCTCGATAGTTAACTATCTTTTATTTTACAGGAATATTTAGTTTGAAGTGCTGCTGAAATTCTGTTCAAGTTTGGAATATAACAATTTTTGGTAACTTTAATTTTGTTTTAAAATTTATTATAGAATGTTTGTTATAATTATATTGAGATTTTGTATTCTGTCTAAGGAGACCGGGTTTGAAAAGGAAGCATCTGTGACCCATCCACATCTTTCTTGGGAGTTTTTTTGAAATTCTATCTAGGAGGAGGGATTTTGAGTGGGACTTATTTGTGAACCATCTGCCCTTTCTTGGGAACTATTTTGTACTAAAATTAATAATTTTTTGATTAATTTTTGAAATGGCAAACAACATTGTTATTGTTGTCAATGCTGAGAACACAACTAGTTCTCAACAGCCTGCTATATCATCTTTAGTGCCAATACCTTTCTCTGCTATGGCTCGAATGCCAGACCCTCTTGTGACTCTTATAACACCAACGGCGCACCATGAAAAAAAGCCTGAGAAGTTCAATAGAATGAACTTCAAATTATAGCAGCAAAGATGCTATTTTATCTGACCACATTGAACTTTGCGATGTTTTTGACTGAAGAGGCTCCAAAAGTCAGAGAAGATGAGCAAGATTTCCAAGTTGTTGTTGCGGTGGATGATTGAAAACAATCTGATTACCTATGCCGAAACAATGTAATGAATAGTTTGACCAATTCATTATATAGTGTACATCGTAATAAGAAAATGACAAAGGAACTATAGGAGTCAATGGACCATAAATATACAACTGAGGACGCTAGTTCTTAAGAAATTTATGGTGGGACGCTTCCTCGATTATAAAATAGTCGACTCTAAAACTGTAATCAATCAAGTTCAGGAGTTTCACTTGAGTCTCCATTAGATTCAGGCAGAGAGGATGGTCCTTTGTGAACCCTTCCAAGTAACTACTATTATTGAGAAGCTACTCCCTTCATGGAAGGATTTCAAGAGCTACTTAAAGCACAAGCAAAAAGCCATGAGCCTTGAAGACCTTGTTATTAGGCTCCACATCGAAGAAGACAATAGACGTACTAAAAAAATAGGAGCCTCGTCTAGTACATATGTGGCAAAAGCAAACATTATGGAGCATGGTCCAAAACTCTAAGGCTAAGAGGAACAAGTCAAAGAAAGGGTCTAAGCTTAGACCTAAAGGTGGAGTGGGCAAGAAGTAAAAATTCCAATTAAAGTACTTCAACTGTGATAAAATGGGTCACAAGGCTTCAGATTGTCGACTTCCAAAGAAGAGAAGAATGAAGTCAATGTGGTAGATGACATCACAAAAGATATAGAAGACATAAATCTGTCTGTAGCCGTTTCTGAGGTCAACCTTGTTGGGTCTAATCCAAGAGAATGGTGGATTGACACTGGAGCTTCAAGGCATGTTTGCTCCGACAAAAGCCTATTTATAACCTTTGAACTAGTAGATAATAGGGATAAGCTCTTCATGAGTAATTCAGCTACGTCTGAAGTACAAGGTCTGGGCAAAATAGTACTAAAGATAACTTCTGGAAATGAACTGATTCTAAACAATGTAATGTACGCACTAGATATCTGCAAGAACCTAGTGTCTAGTTCATTACTGAATAATATAGATTCTGCATGGTGTTTTGAGTCAGATAAATTTGTATTGACCAAGGGTGATATTTTTGTGGGAAAAGGATATGAATGTGGGGGTATATTCAAACTCAATGTAATGACTATAAAACCCAATATCAATAAAGCTAGTTCTTCAACTTATTTGATTGAGTTTTCTATTTTATGGCATGGTAGACTAGGATATATTAATTATGATACTATATAGATTAATTAACTTAAATCATATTCCTACTTTCCAAATTGATACAAAACATAAGTGTCAACTTATGTTGAGGTAAAATTGATAATGTCATCTTTTCAAACTATTGAAAGAAATATTGAACCCCTTGATTTAATTCACAGTGATATTTGTGATTTAAAATTTGTACAAACAAGGGGAGACAATAAGTATTTTATTACTTTTGTCGATGATAGCACAAAATATTGTTATGTGTATTTACTAAAATCCAAGGATGAAGTAATAGAGAAGTTTATTCTCTATAAGAATGAGGTTAAAAATCAACTTAATAAGAAGATTAAGATGGTTAGAAGAGACCGTGGTGGAGAGTATGAATCACCTTTTGGTGAATTCTGTGTACAATATGGAAAAATACATGAGGTCAAACCGCCTTATTCGCCTCAGTCAAATAGTGTTGCTAGAGATGGCAACGGGGCGGGTATGGCTACCCCGCTCCCATACCCGCGGGTAAAAACTAAACCCATACCCGCCCCATTTACCCGTTTAAGTTGGCGAGACGGGTTCGGGTATTCCCCGAACGGGTAAGTGGGTACCCGCGGGTACCCATATACCCATCGACCATTTAAAAAAAAAAAAAATTGATACAAAATTTCTGAAAATATGTATATTTATAACTTATTTCCACACAATATCAAGTAAATTCAAACCACATTCAACATAATGTTATATGATTCATACAAAATAAACAAAATTAAACATGTCTCAAGCCTAAATAAGATCCAACATATTACAATAATCCAAAATAAAGTAAGTCTAAAAGACATAATAATTGTCCAGCACAAAAGAACAATAAATAAAAGACGTCACATCGTAATATTCTGAAATAACTTCCAATCTTGATCGAATCCCTTGTTCTTCATGCCATTGGTTCGACTTTCTTTATTATGTCAAATTCAACCTAAAAAATGAAAAGAATAACATTATTTTCAATTTCTTAAAACATTAATCAACTAAAGAATTATGAATAAATTTACCTCAACATCAGCAACATCATCTCCTTCACCATCATCCCAATAAAATGTCGCAATACCATCTGAAGATTTGCTTGAATCTAAAAAAAAAGATACAAACAATTAATTAGCAAATTATTAAAACAAAAGTACGAACTAAAATATATAACAATAACTCAAAATTTACCTCTTATTTCAGACCATAACCAATCTTGAGTACACGTCAATGCTTCCAATATCGATGGTAAGAGTCTACTACGATATGGGTTCAAAACTCTACCACTGATAGAGAAAGCAGACTCTGAAGCAACAGTTGACATAGGAATAGCGTAAATATCTATAGTTATTTGCTGCAAGATAGGATATTTCATCCGTTGTATCTTCCACCAATCCAATATATCAAAATTATCAATTCTAGGATGGACAGATTCTTCTAAGTAAAAGTCCAACTCTGATTTTACTTCTTCAACAGTCTCTTCATTTTCCATCCATGTATCAAAAATGTATGAAGAGTCAGAAAGTGAAGTAACATTAGAATTATAAGAATAGCTATCCATCCTTGAAGTACCAGTGTTATGACGATTTTGTATTTCTTGTCTCTTATGCTTCAATTGGTATTCTTTTACTAAATCATCCATGTTGCTACGAACCTTCTCTAGTTCACTTGAAGCACGACTTCTATAAATCAAAGGAAAGTAGCATTTGAAAGATTTCATTTTGTATCTTGGATCCAATACATTTGCTATTGTCAAAATCCCATGAACTTCATCCCAGTATTTCTCAAACTTTTCTATCATCACAAATGACATCTCTCTTATTTCTAGTCTACTAGAATCAATCCAATAATCTAGAGACAATCTCAGCTCACAAATCTCAATGAAGAATAAATTAGCAGTAGGATAACTAGTCCCAGAAAAAATTAAAGTAACATTATAAAATCTCTCTAGTCTATGACACAACTCTTTAACAACTTCCCAATCTTCATCAGAAGGAACACATTTATATTGCGGTTCCCGTAACCTTAAACGACGAAA
The DNA here is from genome assembly GCA_002914845.1 of Trema orientale. NCBI lineage: Eukaryota > Viridiplantae > Streptophyta > Magnoliopsida > Rosales > Cannabaceae > Trema > Trema orientale. Next base: position 63,400 of record JXTC01000604.1, on the reverse strand, counting down.
AACAGGCTTGTAAAGCAAAGTAATTTTAAGCATCAAATATGTGGAATTCTATCTAGTTTTACAATCGAGTACTAACTTCTTAGTACATGATATGTCCAATTGTTTAGCTGAATCTTCAAACTTTTCTACCCTCTTAGATGTGGCCTTTCAAAAATTAACACTTTCACGAACATTCTCTATTCTTTTTTCAAACCTACTTAGCCCCTCTTTCACAATTAAATTCAAAATATGGGCAGCACACCTCATGTGAAATAATTTCCATCTAACAAAAGTGAATCTTTATCCAGTTTCTCCTTTCTCTTCGAAATCATACTATCATTAGTGGTACAATTATCAAGTGTTAAGGTAGACAACTTACGATCAAGGTTCCAATCCATTAGAGTTTGAAAGAGTGCCTCATTGATAGTCTCTGCATTGTTTGAAGCAGGCATGTAGATAAACCTAGCAAATAAGAATACAATAATTACAGTTAGGATTAAACTTTATTACCAAAATATAAATATATATGAATAAAACATGGAACATAGCATTACCTCAATATAAAGTTGTGTAATTTCCATGAGTTGTCTATAAAATGTGCAGTAATGACCATGTATTGCCTCTTTTGATTGTTAGCAGTCCACATATCCATTGTGATAGCAACTCTACTTTTAATGGTGCGAATGAAAGACTTAATTTTGACCTTATACTCATTAAAAAGCTTCAAAATATCATTCTTCACTATGTTTCTTGACACTATCTTAAATATTAGTTGTAAGTTGAATGAGTATCGCCTAAAGCCTTTATGTTCAACCATAGAAAGTGGATACTCATGCAAAATGATCATCTCTGCCAAATCTCTTCTAGATTGCTCTTGATCAAATACATAAGTAGCAATTGTAGTTTTCCCATCCTCATCAACTTTGTTTGGATTCAACATGGATTGCTTAATGTCTCTTGTATTTCGAAGAGGACATCTTTTCCAATGTTCATGCAAATGATTAGTACCATTTTTAATTTCACATCCTAACTTCTTTTCACAGTAATTACAAATTGCCTTCATTAACCCATCAATATTTTGTCTTTTAAAATGATTCCAAACATCTGAAGTCAATTTTCTTTTAGCAAGTAACGAAGAATTCTTGGGTGAATATTCATCCGTAAGAGTAACATGATTACTATCATTCACATTCTCATCTGATCCTTTCTCAAGATTTTCTATAGGAGGTGGACAAGAATTACTCAAAGGTGTACCTGGCCTAGATGTTTGGTCTTTAGGTTGTGCTGGTGAGGAAGTTTCAGGAGTTGATCCATCACCAAGACTTTGATTTAAACATAGAGTAGTTTCAGCTGGTTTACTACCATTACTCATAGTTTCTATAAGAAATACAAATTCATACAAAATGAATAAGCATATTTTAATTATAGTCCTACTTGCAATTCATCTTCACATTTAAACTTATAGTCCTACTTGCAATGAAAACGAGATATTTAAGTAAAAAAACATTTTTAAAAATTTAAAATTTCAAACAAAAAACACTTTTAAAAATTTAACATTTCTTTCAAGACAAATAGATGATATGCCACAATGTCAACCTGAAATAAAGAGAATTACAAGCAAAATACAGTTGCAAAAAGTATTTCCAAATCAAAATATGTACATTTCGGGAATATGTTCATCATTACAAGAAAAAGTAATATTACCTAGAATGAATTACCAAGTGATTTATATCTACCAAAAAAGAAAAAGCATTTTATAGAAATATATATATATATATATATAAAAACAAACATTACGTTAGATATCAATAATAATAAATTATATATATAAAAAACAAATTTTTTTGAATAGAAAATAACACCACTTCGATTTTCAAAAATAGTAAAACAAAGATAATACAAAAAATTATTAACTAGGAATTAAGAATTAAGAAGGAAAAAAATTATATCAACTAGTAAAACAAAGCTAATACCACTTTATTTTTTTTGAAAAAAAATTATATCAATTAGAAATGAACGAAAAAAATTATATCAACTTAGGAATGAACGAAAAAATATATATATCACCTAGGAATTAATATAGAAATACATAATCTTGATCAATAGTTAAATGGATGAGATGAGAATACCATAATTATCAAAAAAAAAAGTTATCAAAGGAATACCTCAAGATTAAAGCTGGCAAGCAGCTGCATATGAAGTCAAGATAAAGAGGAGAATGGACTCTGGAGACTGCACAAAGAGGCTGGTAGGCGGCAACTGCTATTGAAAATAAAGATTGCTTAGATTAGGGTTTTTTTTTTCTCTTCTACAGACTACAAATCGTTGGTTTGATTTGTATCAGATTGGGATTGGGCTTCCTCATTAAGTATTGAGAATGGATTGGGCTTCCTTAAGTATTGAGAATGGACTGGGCTTTTTTTAAGTAATGAGGAATGGGCTTTAACATTTTTTGACATACATTAACTATATTTATATATACACACATATGCATATTATATTTTCAAAAATAACGTACAGGTATATAATCGGGTCAGGTTCTGGGACGGGTACATCTAAACCCGAACCCGCCCCGAATCCGTTACGGGTATAGTCTATTAAACCCGAATCTGACCCGTGTACCCGAATATTCGGGTACAATCCGCCCCATTAGGGTGGGGTACCCGAGGGTAAACGGGTTTTCGGGTTAAATTGCCATCCCTAGGTGTTGTTGAGAGGAAAAATTGTACTCTAAAAGAGATGATGAATGCATTGCTGTTAAGTTTTGGATTGCCTCAAAATGTGTGGGGGGAAGCTATTTTAACAGTTAATTACCTTTTTGAATAAGGTACCTCCCAAGAAAGAAAAAAAAGATACCTTATGAATTGTGGAAAGGTAGAAAGCCTTCCTACAAATACTTGCAAGTATGGAGATGTCTTGCTAAGGTAATGGTACCTACACCTAAAAAGGTGAAAATAGGGCCAAAGAAAGTTGATTGTATTTTCATTGGTTATACATATAATAGTAGTACTTATCAGTTTCTTATGTATGAGTCACAAATCCCAAACATACACCATAATAATTGAATCGAGAAATGCATCGTTCTTTAAACATGAATTTCTATATAAATCCATGGAAGAACATAGTACATCTAAACAAACTTATGAGACTATTACTGAGAATAGTCAGGACTAAGAATAAGTCATTGAAGATGAGCCTAGACGCAGTAAATGAGCGAGAACTGAAAAATCTTTTAGTCTAAATTTTTTGGTCTATATGTTGAAAAGTGAACCTCAAAGCTTCCAAGAAACTGTGAGATCTGTTGAGGGACCTTTGTAGAAAGAGGCCATTAAGAGCGAAATTGATTCCATCATGCAAAATTATATATGAGAACTAGTGGATCTTCCTCCAGGATACAAGCTACTTGGTTCAAAATGGATTTTCAAAAGAAAAATGAAAGCAGATGGAACAATTGACAAATATAAGGCCACATTGGTTATCAAAGGTGGCAAAAAGAAGGCCTAAATTACTTTGATACTTATTCTTTTATAACGAGAATAAATTCCATAAGGATGATACTTGCGATTGCCACTATGCAGAATCTTGAAGCATACTAAATGGATGTAAAAATAGCCTTTTTTTAATGGAGATCTAGATGAAGAAATCTACATAGAACAACCTGAAGATTTTGTTACTCCTATATAAGAAAAGAAAGTCTATTAACTAGTCAAGTCTCTATATGGCTTGAAGAAAGCGCTAAAGCAATTGCATGAAAAGTTTCATAGAGTAATGCTTGCTAATGGTTTTAAAATTAATGAGTGTGACAAATATGTCTATGTCAAAAATACTGAAAATAGCTACGTCACTTGTGTCTTTATGTTGATGACATGCTCATTATTGGTAATTATGACAAGATGGTCAAATCTGCTAAGAATATGTTGAACTCCAAATTT
>JXTC01000604.1:39834-56974 GCA_002914845.1 Trema orientale | reverse complement strand
TAATGCCCGAAACTGCCAAGCCATAAAAATAGATAAACGTTTTGAACGTTTTGTTAAGGCTGGCATGTGTAACAGCTATGCTAATGGCTAAAAATGTTTTTGAGATTATGGAAATTTTTTTTTTACTTTTTGGTTTTGCTAACAAGTCCTCCATTGGAGCCTATAAAAGGGGACATTCTCCTCCTCATTCCATACACCAAAATCAATTCTGAGCCTTCCTCTTCTCTCTAGTTTTCTCTCTAGTTCTTCCAGCTGCCTAGCGTTTTCAGTTTCTAGCTATAGTTATTCGAGTGTTTAGGAATTTCGTAGCTAGTATACTTAGGGCATATTTGATTTGTGGTGATGGAATGGAATGGAATGAAAACAATTCCAAAATGACCCAATTCCATTATTTGGTTGGAAAATCCAAATAGGAAAAGTCTTTCCATTAGAATCAAATATGGTGGAAATCTATTCTATCCAAGATTGGGTGGAATAAGGTGGAATGGAATACCATGTAATTAAACTATTTAATTAATAAAAATTAAATAATTAAATAAAAAAAATAAAAAATGCTAAATGTAAAATAATTTAATAAAATAATAATTTAATCAATAAAAAATAATTAATAAAACAATTTAATGAAATAATAAAATAAAATAAAATAAATCTAAATATAAATTAATTTAATAAAATAATAATTTAATTAATAAAATAATTTAATGAAATAATAAAATAAAATAAATAAATGATACTAAATGTAAAATAATTTAATAAAATAATATAAAATAATGCTATATGTAAAATAATTTAATAAAATAATAATTTAATTAATTAAATAATTTAATGAAATAATAAAATAAAATAAAATAATGCTAGATGTAAAATAATTTAATTAATAAAATAATTTAGAAAACTAATGAAATAAAATAATGATAAATGTTAAATAAGTTCATTTATAAAAAATAATTTATAAAATAATTTATAAAATAATAAAATAAAATAATCCTAAATGCAAAATAATTTATTAATAAAATAATTTCATGCTAAATATAAAATAATTTAATAAAATAATAATTTAATTAATAAAAAATTAATAAAATAATTTAATAAGATAAAATAATGCTAAATGTAAAATAATTTAATGAAAAAATTGAATGCTAAATGTAATTTAAAATAATTAAAATTAAGAGTATTTTTATTATTATACAGTTAGTTCTATTCATTTTCACAGTTAACCAAACATAAGAATGTCCCTTCAGCTACTGATTCCACCACTCCAACCAAACAACGTAATTACATTGTCATTCTTTTCTATTCCATTCTGATTATTATTACCATTGCCATTACTATTCCACCACTACAACCAAACGGACCCTTCGTGTGTTGGAATTCATACCAATCCAGTTTTTAGAGTGGAGGTGTTAATGCTTCACTTGATACTCTTTGCCGTTGTATCCTAGGAAACTGTCGCTTGCAAAATCCTCAAGCATTCTAGTGGAGGGAGCGAATTAGTTTTAAGGACTCTGTGTGGTACACAAGTCTCGACAGTTAACTATCCTTTTNTAATAAAAAATTAATAAAATAATTTAATAAGATAAAATAATGCTAAATGTAAAATAATTTAGTGAAAAAATTGAATGTTAAATGTAATTTAAAATAATTAAAATTAAGAGTATTTTTATTATTATACAGTTAGTTCCATTCATTTTCACAGTTAACCAAACATAAGAATGTCCCTTCAACTACTGATTCTACCACTCCAACCAAACAACATAATTACATTGTTATTCTTTTCCATTCCATTCTGATTATTATTACCGTTGCCATTACTATTCCACCACTACAACCAAACGGACCCTTAGTGTGTTGGAGTTCATACCAATTCAGTTTGTAGAGTGGAGGTGTTAATGCTTCACTTGATACTCTTTGTCGTTGTATCCTAGGAAACTATCGCTTGCAAAATCCTCAAGCATTCTAGTGGAGGGAGCGAATTAGTTTTAAGGACTCTGTGTGGTACACAAGTCTCGACAGTTAACTATCCTTTTTTTTTTACAGGAATATTTGGTTTGAAATGCCGCTGAAATTCTGTACAATTTTGGAGTATTAACTTTTGGTAACTTTAAATTTGTTTTAAAGTTTATTATAGGATGTTTGTTATAATTATCTAACCTTATATATTGCATCATATTTGTTATTATATTCTTGCATTATATACTCTTAAGAACATGATTCTTTTTTTTTTCTTGCAATAGATATATATTTTGGGATTACATATTTATATGGACGAATAAATCTTTATATTCAGAATTTGAAATGTTGATAAAATTAAGAGTTCTTTGTTTTCTTTTTTGTTTTTTGAATGGAAGTTTGGGTTTATAGTAGTGAATACATATATGAAATCCTTCCATTGGATTTTTTTTGGTTTATATGAAGCAAAGTTATATATTATTTATAAAAAAAAAAATTAGAAAATCATCTTAATTGGTCCTTCTAGATTGAAGAACTTGATAAATCAAAGTTATAGGTGAGAAAAGCAAGAAATAGGAACAAAATAAGAGAAGAGTAGGTAGTGATATTGGAGAAAGAGTAGAAGATATGAAACGAGAGAGATGGGATTTTTGAATAAGTTGCAGGTGAGGGTGATGAGAGCATAGTAGAGGTAAGGATTAATTTAGGAATTGTAAGGGGTATAATTAATTATAATTAAATTTTAAACTTTAATTAAAAAACTTGATTGAAAAAGAGTGTAGAGAGTAGATACAGGGGTGTCAATAGAACTACCCTTTCTTTTTTAACTTTTATAATTCTTTTATTTTATTCATTTAAGCTTTTTGAGTGATTTAAATTCTCTTTATTTTCAATAATCTTATTATTTTCACTTAAAATAATTCTCTTTTAAAAAAGAGAGGGACAATAATAATTGGTTTTAATAATTATTATCTTGAATGTAAGTTTTTAGTTTTAAAGGTCAACCTTTTTTTTCCAATTAACTTAAGTTTTTAGTTTTGCCCAATTTTTTGCCCTTGTTTTTTTTTGTTCGGAAATTCCAATTTAAAATTTTATTTTGTTTTAGTTAAAAAGTGTGAAATTTTTGCTAAAACACTAGATGTGATGGTTTTATATATATATATATATATCATCCACAATCCACCCATTTGATAGTGGCAAAAATGATATTGATTCCTGTTACTCTCAATTATGTTATTTATTTATTTTGGCTAGATTGCAAAAAAATACCCTCAAGTTTGGATGTTCTACAATTTAAACCGTGAAGTTTGGACCTTGCAAAATAATACACTAATATTAAGAATTTCTGAAAATTAATACCATGAGTTCACTTTTTGAATAACTTTAACTGATAAAAGACAATAATATCCTCAAAATTAATCAGGATAATAAGAACTAATCTAGTTTTAATGGATAATATTTTCTTTTTTTTTTTTGTTACTAAAATTGGTCAAAAATTCAGTCTAGTGTATTAATTTCCAGAAATTTTTAATCTCATGGTATTATTTCGCAGAGTCCAAACTTCATGGTTTAAATTAATACCATGATATTAAGAATTTTTGAAAATTAATATTTTGAGTTGACTTTTTGAATAACTTTTACTAGATAAAAAATAATAATATCTTCAAAACTAAGGAGAATAATAAGGACTAATCCAGTTTTAATAGAAAATTATTTTTTTGTTACTAAAATTAGCCAAAAGGTCAGTCTAGTATATTAATTTTTAGAAATTCTTAATCTCATGGTATTATTTTGCAGAGTCCAAACTTTATGGTTTAAATTAATATCCTGATATTAAGAATTTCTAAAAATTAATATCCTGAGTTGACTTTTTGAATAACTTTAAATGATAAAAGACAATAATATCTTTAAAATTAAAAAGAATAATAAGTATTAATCCAGTTTTAATAGAGAATATTCTTGTTTATCTTTTTTACTAAAATTGGTCAAAAAGTCGGTCCAGTGTATTAATTTTCAGAAATTCTTAATCTCATGGTATTATTTTATAGAGTCTAAACTTCAGAGTTTAGATTGTAGAATACTCAAATTTTATGATTTTTTTTTTATTGCAGTTTATCCTATTTATCTTTGAAATAAATAATACGGGATGATGCGATTCACTTTGAGTATTCAGGTATGTTATATGATCAAAAATCTACATCGCACATCTCTGAAGTTAACACCAAATAAGGAGAGTCAAAGTACAATTTGAAGACATGGTACCAGATCGAATATTAATTTCAAAGTATATGTGAGACCTTATTTGCGTAAACAATATGTCACTTGAAACAAGTCATTAACCAAAAAAGGAAACAAGAAGAATCAAGATTGAGAAACTAGTAAAAGAGGAAACAAACTTATGTATGAAGACCAAGCCATACGACTACAAGTTGTTACCTAATCTTGTATTGTTACCCACAACCATATCCACATTGTACCGTTTCCCATTCTCAAAATTGAGAAATACTGAGATATCCTCCTTTATATAAAAGAGGCTCATTATTTATCATCTTATAATTCACTTCACTACAGATATTTTGAAATTCTCTTTTTGTTCTTATCTTGAGATATTGAGACTTCTTATAATTCTTTAAAAAATAGTGAAGAATTGTGGACATAGACTTATCTTTTTTTAGGCTGAACCACGCTAAAACTTTCGTGTTTCTTTATCGTTTTTACTTTTATTATTTTGCATACTCGCAATTACATAATTTTACTTATTGACAAAACCTCTATCAATATACTTGAATGAGTAATAGGTGATATTCTCAGGCAATGGGTTGGTATCCCACATATATATACATACACATATAATTTTAGGAAAGGTTGGTGTCCCTTACTGATTACTCGATAACTAGGATAAAAAATTTTTAGTTGAAATGTTGAACCATACCTTGATAAATTAAATTAAAATAAATTAATAGAAAATATTTTTGTATTTTAGTCATTTTATTTTTATTCCATTCTAAACTAGTCAAGAGTTGGAATCTTTATTTACTGTAGAATTCTTAGAATGTGAATCAAAATGTAATATTTGTACTATATTTCATTCTAATCATCAATCATTTACGTCAACTTTTCTCCATGGTCACCTTACAAATTCATAATGATTTTTTTTTAAGTAGTAAGATAAATAATCCTTTTCTGTCATCAATTTCATTTAATTATCAATATCACCAAAAATTGTTTCCAAATTGTTTAAATAAACCTTATTATCTTATTCAACACTGCATATTAAGAATTAAGGGTTGATAATAGTAATAACCTATGAATTATACTCATTGTACCACTTTGGCCTCAAAAGTTTCAATTTACATAATAATGACCCATTTGTTGCAAACTTTAGTTTTTAACATAAAATAGTCATGAATAAATCGTATAATTGAGCGTTATTTATTTCTATAAGTCAAAACCTCATTCTCAGCTATAGTTACTAAATTATATGCTTTACACATGACTTATTTCTGTTAAAAATTTAACAGTTTGTGAAAAAAATGATTTTACTGCAATAATTGCGTAAGTCTTGGTAATCTATTGTATAAGTTAAAAACTTAGAGTCTTATTCTTAATCACAGTTTCTAAGCTGTATGCTTTGTAATGATTAGCTTATTTTCGTTAAATATTTAACAATTTGTGACAAAAGGATTATTATTTTAATAATTACATAATTCGAGGGTCATTACTATATAAGTTGAAAGTTAGAGAGCCAAAGTGATACAGTGAAAATAATTCAGAGGCCATTACTATTATTAACTCAAGAATTAATAAACAATCATGTAATGTAATTACTTGCCCATCAATAAACTATAAAACATAGTAGTAAAACTGAAAATGAGTGTTTACACGTATTCTCTTAGATTCAGAAGGAATATTATTCTCTTTATTTATTAGACTCGTTATGTCATTGCAAGTATTAACTGAAGAAAAATAATAGAAAATGTATATTTCTTTTCCAAAATCCGTATAGAAAATCTATTAAAATTCTTATTAAGTTAGCTTTATTGCTTCGAATTTGTCCTCTCATGCATTAGCAATTAGTTGAATATTTAAATGTGTAATAATTAGGATCTAGTGCTATATGATACCCAATTACCCATAACTGTAACAGCCCAAGAACCCCGCTATCAGATATTGTCCGCTTTGCCACTTGGGACAAACCGCCCTCCGCAGCTCACGGTTTTCAAAACGCGTCTGATAGGGAAAGGTATCCACACTCTTATAAAGAGTGCTTCGTTCCCCTTTCCAACCGATGTGGGATTTCACAATAACATTACTCATAAAATATACATACAAACTTAAGATCGCATACTGATTATTTGAGGCATGTCTCACATTCACTTCTATGAAACTCTTAAGTAGTTTTCTTTTATTATAACTCAAAATCGCATATTGATTATTCAAGACAAATTACATATTAGTTGAAATGATAGTGTGCGACCTGAAACCTTCACTCTTAGTTGAATGTTGACTTTTCTTATTTTAGTATTGACCTCCAAAACATGCGGTGTAGATTGTAGATCGTACAATAATTACATTTTATACAGAGCATATGATAGATTTAACCAACCAATTATAATCACTTAATTATAGATGGATTGTCACAATCCTGATCCCGGACCAGTGGCAGAAAGGAAATTTTACAAATAGAAATTCAATAGTTATTTTTAAAAAGTTTATAAAATAATTTTAAAAGTAAAATTTTCACAGTTTTGTGGTCACCGTTAGACGTAGATTGATAATAAAATTTATAAGACAAACTAAGTATCATCATCAATAATCTCACAATCCAGGCATAAATGTTTTACAAACCAAATCCGTGAAATAGGCCCTTAAGTATTATTACAAGCTAAGAAAGTAAACAGTAATATTTTATATAGTTGCTAATTATTTAAATGGTAATAAGCTCCTTACTATTCAGCTCCTGAGTTCCCAAGGTCACAGTCATGAGAGGGGAAAAATAAGTGGTATGTTTTTATATGCGCAGTAGGAATTCAGTTACTTTTTTGAATGGATGTAAATTTCCAAACTTGCATGGTCAGTACCTTTCAAATCCATTTATAAATAATTAAAATCCAAAATCAAGTTTATAAATAATTAAAATCCAAAATAATCACATATTCAAAACCAAAACTAAATCCATATAATTGTACATATCATATATCAACCAGATATATGAGTGAGCTTTCATCATCCCATTATAGTCCTGTAATACGTTAGTATCTCTGTAGCAAAGGTACCTATCATCTTGACACTACCCGAAGGTCTATCAGCAAAATCTGCACAGAGGCCTAGGTCTCTTGCCTAGTATTACAGCAACTCGCCAGTGATCTAAACTACCGCGATGCAATAATGGAACTCAAGTTTGTGATTCTATGGCATGTACAACATGCAACAGTTCACAATAACTATGCATCCAAGAATCAATCAAATCATGCTTTAAAATTCCACTTTGTATTATTGTGGAATTTATTGTAACATGGGCAGCACATCGATGTTTTACCCCATAATCACAATTTTAAAATATGTATAAAATACACACAGTCTAATCCAGTATAATCCAACATGCTTCAATAATTTATTAAACTATTATAAATTTTACGATTTTTCATAAATTAATTTTAATGTAATTAAAAATCAAAACAGATACAAAATCAGGTAATTGAACCCCTACCTCGAGATGGTAGCTATAGCAAGCTATTGACGCTCGAAAAATCTCTCGTTAATGACTTGAGTACTCGGACGGTTGTTTTAGGATCCCGATAAGCTCACTTTAAAAAGTGATTTTTCCAACGGAGCGTCAAATTTTGAAACGGAGGTCACCACTGAATTCCTAGATCTTAGAAATGCTAGGTTAGACATATAATTCCTTAAATTTTGGTTTCAGAGTGGGACCCAATCCATGGCATGTAAAACGACATTATTCATGAGCCTCGTGCCTTGATTGTCGTGGCGCTTTGAAATATAGTGATATTTTATATCAAAATTTATCTCTCGACCTCATTGAGTCCGAATTCGAAGTCAGAATTCAGTTTTGAGGTCCCGAGCCTTAAATGAGCTTTAAAATCTGAAAGTTATAAAAAGATCACTTTTTAAAAATATTTAGAAAAATGTCCACTTTTTCAATTCGATAATTAACAGGCTTCCGGATATTATTTTAATGCCTAACAACCGTAATTATTCATGATTTTAACTACTCTTTCACCTCATATAATTATTTCGGGTAAAATAATTATCTAACAAAATAATTATAAAAATGTCACTTTTTAAAAATATTTGTAAAACAACCAAAACTGACAAAATTTTATCGGCGGCGAGATGACGACCGAAACCAGTCAGAGATCGATGGCGATGATGAAAGGAAGCTGTATGTGCCAGAAGTGTGGCGAGACCACGTCAGACAAAGCTCCGGTGGCCGAAAAATCGAGCTACAGGCGTGACTTTCGGGAGCTCCTAACGGCGGCGTCGGGCAGCTTCAGGAAACGGGACCAGCAGCAGCTACTTCATCGTTGGATGCTGGCTCGCGCAGGCGGGCACGTCGGCGACAAGGGGTCACGGTGTGCTGGCGGCATTCACAATAGAGTTTCGGCTCTTGAAAAATTTGAATGAGGAAGAAGAAGGATCTCTGGGCAATTTTAAGAGAGTTGAGGGGCACTGTGCTAGTGGGACACGTGGCAGTCCTTGACTTGATCGAAAAACTTTTAAAAATTTAGTTTGGCCACAGTTTTTAAAAGATTCTTTCAATTTAATCCCTCCCTTTATTAAAATATTCATATTTTTTCCCCGAATGCACCTACTCTTGATTGAGTTCAAGTTCATGTCAGATATTTTTAATTTAATAACTTGAAAATTCGAAATTACGAAATTACCTTAGCTCAAAAATTATATTTATACCCCTAAATGAATCAGGTTTTTACGCGGATACATCGACATTGTATTGGGCACTAATAATATCCCTAATATTGCTCGTTAAATTATGATTATGTGGATAATTTTTGTATTATCAACACGCGACTCTCTTTAAATATGGAAACTTACACCACCATCCGCCGAAATTGCTAGTAGCCTAGAACCAATTCTGGCATCATCGATTCATCTTATCAGAAAGTTATGGTTTTTTTTTTTTTATTTGGGATTGTTGCGTTGGGCCAAAAAGAGCAAAATCCTCAACTAAACTGTCGCACGTGTCAAATCTTGGTTAGCAAGTCACCAAAACTGCGTGCACTAGCCGGTGAGACCTAAATTTCAAACGAAAAAATAATAATAATAATATAAAAATGTATTCACACGCACAGTACCATTGTGTACCAAAAAAATTAATAATAAGAGCCACTTTCGCTTCACCTGAAGCTTCGTCTTATAGATTGTCTTTGCCAAAACAAAAAGCCTCCACAGTTAGCGCCACCGTTTAGCCCTAACCCCAACCCTTCTTGGTGGCTCTTCCTCTTCCTTTTCATATTTGTTGTTCGAGCTCGCTAGGGTTTCAATCTTGAAACCAAGGTTTGTTTCCATCTGCCATGGCTTCTTCTCTTATATATATATATATATATATTTTTTTTTTTTTGGGTATTTGGAAGCGCAAGTATAGGTTATTGATTCTCATAATTGTTGCTTAATCATCTTTACCACTTTCCCCAAGCACAGTTCATATTTTAATTTATGATTCATTGTTTGATTAAAATTTTCTGTTTCGAAGACGTGAGGTGGTATGATTTTGCTGTCATTGCAATAGTTCTAATGGTCCTTGATGATGCTTATGTAAATTTTTGTCTCTGAATTTTTGGAATGAGTAGTTTAGGGTTCTGGGTTTTGTCTTGCAGTTCCAATGGCGAGAGCTACAGCCGGAGCCGTGAACCTGGGTGGCCGAACTGGTGTTCGAATCGTCGTTGCAGGAGATCGTGGCACTGGAAAATCGAGCTTGATTGTCACCGCTGCCGCGGAGAATTATCCGATGAATGTACCGCCACTGCTGCCACCAACGAGATTGCCCGAAGACTTCTACCCTGACCGTGTGCCCATCACAATCATTGATACTTCTTCGCGGTATGAGTCTGATGTTTATAATAAAAGGGGTACTTTGGTTGCGGGGAAAGAAAAATGCTACTCTAACCTTCGTATGTTATCAAAAGAAAGATATTTTAGATTGGAACTGCAACAGTTCTTTCTTTTAATATGTCATTTTGGACGCATTAAAGCAGTGGTCAACAGCTGCCAATAGAGTTGAGTTTCTCAATTGTAGTACAAATGTTTATCATTGTTCATTATTCAGCTTAGAAATATATCTCAATATCTCATGAATAGTGTGTTCGTATACACGTATATTTGGATCAAGAAAATGCTAATTTGATTTGGTTGATGTGGGGGTGATTGGAAAGGGGAATTTTCAAATCTTAGCGGTAGTCTTTTATTATATGGGACCCTAGAAGGATGCTAACGATATAGCAGAGTGAACTAAATAAAAATACGAGAGTTTTTGGATAGACTACTTTGTTCTTTTCTTGGTAAACCATATAAGTGGTAGTGGGGACTTTCATCTTTTAGTTTTTTGGTCGTAACTTTAAGATCTCATTCTTGTGCTGAATCTTTGTTTATTCTAATATTTCAACCAGTCCTGAGGATAATGATAAAGTTGCTGATGAATTGAGGCGGGCTGATGCAGTTGTTCTTACTTATGCATGTGATCAACCACAGACACTTGATAGATTGAGTACCTTCTGGCTCCCTAAACTTCGTCAACTAGAGGTTTCTTTCTTGCTTTGTCATTTCTGTTTTATATGTTATTTTTCGAGCAGCAGTTGTGTGAAGAACGAAACGAACATTCTTCTAGAAAGAGTGGGGGAAAAAGAAGAAGAAAAGTGTAGTTTGACAACCAATATGTTACAAACGTATGTGCTCTCCATTGTTGAATGTGATAATTCAAGCCAATGGATTTGTTACTGCTGGTCTCCTTAGAAACTATTCTCAGTATAAGCTTATGGAGCTGCAGTGTTGTTCATGTAGAGTCATGATCAACTTTATGTGCAGGTAAGGGTCCCAGTTATAGTGGTGGGTTGTAAACTGGATTTGAGAGATGAGAACCAGCAGGTGAGCCTGGAACAAGTGATGTCACCAATAATGCAACAGTTTCGGGAGATTGAAACTTGCATTGAATGCTCAGCATTAAAACATATTCAGGTATGTATAACATCAGCTTCCGTGCAAATCCTTGCTTGTTACAGCATGCTAGTCTTTGTGATGCAATCTTGTACTGCTTATGTTCTATCGTTGAAAGTCTGTAACTCACCATTTTGGTTTACTCCTACCCTTTTATTTTTTATTTTTTTCAATTGTACATAAATCTCACTATTAATAGTTTTGAGTGTTTCTGCATTGTACACTCGGATAATAGTTAGTAGCTACTGAATGATAGTATCTGATGCAATTGTAGACCTGTGTATAATTTGATAACTTGAACTCCTTGAGCATTTTATTTTTATATGACATTACATTATTATTTTACTGGTCTGTATTATTTATTTTTGCAGATTCCTGAAGTTTTCTACTATGCACAAAAAGCTGTTCTTCATCCAACAGGTCCACTATTTGACCAGGAATCACAAACTTTAAAGCCTAGATGTGTGCGAGCCTTGAAGCGGATTTTTATTCTCTGTGACCATGACAGGGATGGCGCTCTCAGTGATGCAGAGTTGAATGATTTTCAAGTTACGTTTTTCTTCGGTTTTACCATCTAGATTCCATTCTATGTATGTCCATTTAATTAAAATTTGTACATGACATGATTGTTAATCGTATTTTTACATAAACAGGTTAAATGTTTCAATGCTCCATTACAGCCTTCTGAAATAGTGGGTGTTAAGAGGGTTGTGCAAGAAAAGTTGCCTGAAGGAGTCAATGAGCGTGGACTTACTTTGACTGGATTCCTCTTCCTGCATGCACTATTTATAGAAAAGGGGCGTCTAGAAACGACTTGGACTGTCCTGAGAAAATTTGGATACAACAATGATATAAAGCTTGCAGATGATCTTATTCCATCTCCATCAAAACGGACTCCTGATCAGGTAATGTCTTATTGATATTTGAGCAGCCACTATTGCTCTAAAATTTTATGTCGAAGTAAATTGGAGACTAATAGAGTTTTGAGTGACCAATTGTCAAGAACTTCGATGCACGGTTTGTCTGTTTTTGCTTTGATTTAGTTTCGTTGGTCTGTTAGAGGCAGTTTTAACGTAGATCTTGTCTGCCTTCGAATTTTTATACTTGGGAATATGCTAATAAGGTGCATAAGCCAATAGAGTGCTCTGTTTCCTGTACCACTTAATATTTTGTTTGTTTTGCGTTCTTACGAACTTTTCCATATTTGAATTAAATCGTATGGCATTCATTAAAATTGCTTACTGTTAATCATCATGTTTGCAGAGTGTGGAGCTGACAAATGAAGCCATTGAATTCCTTAAAGGAATCTTTGACTTGTTTGACAGTGACGGGGTATGTTTTACTCATCTTCTTATACATGGCTTTTTCGGATTTGTTTTCTACTATTTTTCAACATATTAGGTGCAATAAGTTGTACGCAGTTGTCTGTTCTAGTTCTTTTTATCTTACTAGTTCACTGAGTTCTTTTAATCATGTACTATTCTTCCTACCAGGATGGGGCACTCCGACCTCGTGAACTTGAAGAATTATTTTCTACAGCTCCAGAAAGGTAGTTTAAAGTTTTTACAACTATTTAGTATTGTTTGGCTCCTTTACTTGATTTTTCACTATTTAATATCTCTTTTGCCTGAAATATACTTTTTGATAACGGCATTCTACAGATGCATGCAAAATGATGATGGATTTGGTTACTTTTGACGTGTTTCAACTATCTAATGTCTTTCTTCTGCTCATAATAATTACTTTTGTAGACTGCCTACTGTCTTTAGATGTTTAACATTATTCTTCTTTTAAACTGCCAGTCCATTTAGTGAGGCCCCTTATAAGGATGCTGCGGAGAGAAACGCATTTGGAGGGCTATCACTTGACGGATTTTTATCTGAGGTATCACTTTTTTGTTTTTACGGTTTTTNATGTCTAAAACTTGTGGAAAATACTTGATCTGCAGTGGGCTCTCATGACACTCCTAGATCCAGCTTTTAGCATGGAAAATCTGATATACATCGGTTATTCTGGTGATCTTTCATCGGCAATCCGCGTGACTAGGAGGAGGCGTTTAGATCGAAAGAAGCAGCAATCGGAAAGAAGTGTTTTCCAGTGCTTTGTTTTTGGCCCTAAGAAGGCTGGAAAGTCTGCATTAATCGACTCTTTTGTTGGAAGGTCATTCTTATCATGATTTTGGTTTGGGTTTTTGGTTGACTTTTTTGGTAGTCAAACAATGTAACAGCTGGTGATTTTCTGAGAATGCAGGCCTTTCTCCGATGCCTACAATCCAACCACAGAAGATCGTTATGCAGTGAACGTTGTTGATCAGCCTGGGGTATGCGTGCTATTACACTAAGCACTTCGTGTGTTATATTTGTATATAGTGAACGCTTTATAATATATGTGTGTATTTATGTCGTTTCTTTCGATGTGGTTTTTGTTGCTAGTTGTTTCTGTACATATCCTTGGCTTCGTTTCTTTCAATGTGGCTTTTATTGCTGGTTGTTTCCATGCATATACTTGGCTGTTATTTTAAGAACTCTATAACTTGATTGATCTTTGAATGGATTCAAGAGTCTTTTTTTTTTTTTTTTTCGATTCCCCTGAATCCTGATGTATTTTCTTATTTTGTTTGAATTAAAATGTTTAATTAGTCTTAAAAATGTTAGTCTTTTTTCTAAACCTGTTTGTTTTGTTGCTTTCTTTGAAGGGAACAAAGAAAACTCTTGTGTTGAGAGAGATTCCTGAAGATGGAGTTGAAAATCTGCTATCAACTAAAGAATCTTTGGCTGGTTGTGACGTCGCAGTGTTTGTTCATGACAGGTAAGATTTCATCTAGTAAATTACGGTACTCATTTGTTTATAAATATCTGAGTGGGCATTTTCTGGCTCTGCCAGTTCTGATGAGTCATCATGGAAGAGGGCGACTGAGTTGTTGGTTGAAATTGCTGGTCATGGCGAGGATACTGGATTCGAGGTGCCTTGTCTCATTGTTGCATCTAAAGACGATCTGGATTCATTTCCATTAGCCATACAACATTCAACAAGGGTATAATATTTTTTTTCCATACTTTTATGTATGTATTTATATGGTAGGAAGTGTAATGTTTTTCGTGTTTTAGGCTTTTAGCATGTCATTTGTGTCAATTATATGGATCTTTACTTATCTGTTCCCCTTTTCCCTTGCCTGAATGTCCAGTAACATATTTTACTGTAACTTCAATTTTGTAGGTTAGTCAGGATATGGGAGTAGAAGCACCTATACCTATTAGCACAAAGCTGGGTGATTTTAATAATGTATTCCGCAAGATTATAAGTGCCGCTGAGCACCCTCATTTGAGCATTCCTGAAACTGAAGCTGGGAGAACCCGCAAGCAATACCACCGGCTTATTAACCGTTCTCTTATGTTTGTTTCAGGTATGAATGTGATGGATTTAACTTTTAAAAATAGCTGATTCAACAGATTGTTGAAATCTTACAACTCATTAAAAGGAGTTTGCTGGGTTTCAAATGTTCAGCACTAGTTGGGGTTGCAAATGAATTTATTCTGGCCTTATCTTTAATATATTTTTCTGACTGCAAGCATAAGTTTGTTGACACTTATTTCTCGTGATTGTTGCATGTTCAAGTGATTGTTGCAGTTCCTTAGGCTTCTTTGTAGTCATTTTACACGATGTTTTGTCTATCTTTGTCTATTTTATTGAATTATCTACTATCTTTGACAGTTGGAGCTGCAGTGGCCATTGTTGGACTCGCAGCTTACCGTGTTTATGCTGCAAGAAAGAATACCTCTAGTTAAAGGACCGATTGGTTTTCGCCTCTTTTGTCAAATTACAATAGTGTGAGAAGCTGTGATATTTCCCAGAAACCCGCTCTGCTGGGTCACTTGAGACGGTTTATGCAATAGAGAAATTCTGAAGTCCTTTCTGTTTATCACACCCTTGAATTTTTTTCCTACAATGTTGCTTTGTAGGTTTTCATTAATTGGGCTATAATATAAAATGATTGGTTATTGGTCGACACCCTGCTTTTATTGTGCTGTGGTTGAGGGCTTTCTGAGATGGCTTAGCAAATACAAAATGGAATTTTGTTTTTACTTTTTAATGTGCAAGGAGAAAATTTTTGCTAAAGCTCGACCGAGTTTGCCGTAATGAGCATTTCAGACCAACTGGGATGAGTTGCGTTTTCTTTGGCATTCTGAAGTTTGAACGTAAAAAAAGCATGTTCTTTTCTGACACTTTACAATACGTGATTTCCATTGGACTATGTTTAGACTCATTACAAAGCAACGAAGCTTAAGATCTAGGTTTAGCGATTGAAGCTTGTTTCGGCCAAGATGTGTTTATAGAGCTTTGTATGATTACTGCATGGCCCTGCAACTTGAGGTTTAATGTTTCGGTGCTCAGAAGTTCTTGACTTTGCTACGCCGGCTAATTGGGTATTCATCCCCGCGGTTGCTGCCACCACCTTTTTCGAGATATTGACAGTATGTTTCAAAGACATCGGTGGTTACCTGAAGTCTAAACTTTAGACTGAACAGAAACTCCATTTCCAACTCGTTCATTTCCTCGGTGCTCACTCCGCCCACTTGGGCATAGTACGCATTGTTGTCACATCTGAAACATATAAAGCAACTCAGAAAGTCCCAAAATAGATAATAAAACAAAATTACTGTCTACACATGATATCTATATATATATATATATCATATATATATTTTAAAAAAAGAGGAGATGATACCGTTGATATGTACATGTTTAATTATTTATAGGGGAAAATTGATTGAAACCTGATAACTTTCGCCAATATTAGAATGCTACTCTAACTGAAAATATTTAGTCTTAAATGAAAAAAGAAAAACGCAAACACCAATTTTATGAGTCAAATCATGATAACATAAATACTGACTCTTAAAATTTTATTTAATAAAGAATTATACTTTAGTAGAAATAATTTAATTCAAAAAATGACACTGTTTAATGGTGAAAATCTCATTTATTCTTCAGTCTTCCCACAATCTCAATTTCAATATTGGTCTTGTCCTTCTTAATATATATATATATATATATATATTGTCCAGAGATGTCACTATTATAACATTAACATAGTCCAAGGGTGTAAACAAAATTTTTCCTAACCACATAGTTCTTTTCCTAATAAGGGGAGAAATATATGTCTTACGCATCATCCAGGAATTTTGCGGCGACCATAACTGCCGTGATCAACAACCGGTGAACGTTGAGAGAAGTAAGACAAAAACCAGAGCGATTCTGAAAAAATCTATCTACGTATATATAGGCCACGACAAAACACGAAGTGCTGCAGTTTGAGTACTTGAAAATCCGTTCCAAGTATTGTCGTACGCTCAAGGTGGGTGCTTTGGAGCCATGGAAGATCGAAACGACATCGTTCTTTCTCGAAGCCTTGACTAGTCTCTCGTTCCTCCTAATAGATTTCTCAAGGAGAGAAGCAATAGCTGGTAGAACTTGAGGAGTCCCTGATGATGTCGTTTCACCAGATTCCTCTAACCCAAGTGCTCTGTATGTTGTCTCTGAGATGCCTAATGTGCCGTCGAGTGCTCTTGTTTCCATTTGTGATGACAGTAAAACGACAACGTAAACGTTGTCGTAGTAGATAGATTGATATATGGCGGCTTGGTATATATGGAGTCTGGTTAAGAAATATGGCTTTTCTTTTATATATGTACATCATGATCAGGAGTTTGGTTTTTGTTCTGCCTACATTTGACGTTAACGTATGTCTTTATTATATTCTTTTCTTTTGGGTAACGCCACTGTTTATACATGAAACTTGCTAGGTTTGAAGTTAAGGGACTAAAAGTAAGACAATTCTTGTAACGGGCCAACAAATGAAAATAATTAATAAGAAAGAAAAAAGAGTTTCTAGAAAGTTAAAGCATCAAGATATGCCTATTCTTATTCTGGTTTAAATCAAGGAATTTGCGCAGCTCATGTGATGAAGAAAACTACAGATGCTACGTATATATAAGGGGAT
>JXTC01000604.1:7822-38689 GCA_002914845.1 Trema orientale | reverse complement strand
TCGATCCGATCCGAGGGCATTTGAGCCGCACTCATACAATTTTTTAGAGATAGAGAGAGAAAGATAAATAGTTTAGAGAAAGAATAAGGAAGAGGGGAAGAGAACGTAAAGAGTGGATTTGGTGCTGAAGCTTGAATGATAACTTCTATCAGAGTTATAAGATCTGTTGAGAGAAAGAAGAAGAGATGAAACAAATATAAAAATGGTTATTTTCTTTTAAAAACATCGTACGAAAAATAATGTAAGTCACCAAACCATATTTTTGGTATTTTTTTGTGAAAAGTAGTGCTGGATGTCATTTACCCAAAAAAAATGGAAAAGTTAAGAGGGGGCATGTGGCCCCACTCGCCTCTGGGCTGGGTGAGGCCTAATCCAACTTCGTTCTATAATTTAAGTAATTCTGATGCACTGGGGCGTAAGTTAATGATTTTGTTATCAATTTGTCAGTGATTATATTGTCAATGGTAATTAATAGTATTTTCATTGCCTACAAATTGAGTTTGACTAAAATCCTGAGTATATATATCAGGAGTCTCCTTTAAAGTGCGGTTTAAAATATTACTTCATTTACTTAGGCCATATGCTTAGATAAAATTTCAATTTTTTTGTTTATAAAAATTGAAAACAGAATTTAAAATTTTATTTATGTTTTAAAATTTTAAAATAAAAATCTTGCTTGCTAAGACAGTAAATCATTTTTAATTTTTGAAAACAAGAAACATAAATATGCTTGGTAGCCATAAAAATTAATTAGAAAAATACAATTTTTAAAAATAGATTTAGAAAAACATCGCTTTAAAAACTTACTTTCAAAATACCATATATGAAAAATACTATTTTTGAACTTTATTTAGAAAACTATCACGTTTGAAAGTTTATTTACGAAAATACGACATATAAAACTTTATTTAGAAAATAACACTTTTTGGTTTTACCTTTTGTTTAAAAAAATTTTGGAAGTGAAAAATTTTCACTTCTATTATTTTTAAAATTTTTGTTTATAATTTCTTAAAATATAAAACAAATATAACGTTACCAAGTATGTTTTCTAAAAAATTTTGTAAATTTTTGTTTATATAAACATAAAATAGTAAACAAAAGTATATCCAAACAGATCCTTAATTAATTAGTTAAGTGAACAATATTTCTCAATTACCTCATTTACACCTTATATAATTAAAATTCTATTTTCCAAAATATTTAATTAAGAAATAAAAAATTATTTTATCTTTAATTCATAGGCCGAGATATAACTACAAAGGTGACTAGTTATTTGACTATTTTTTAGTCCAAAACTTTGTATATGATTAAGCTCAAAAGTTTATAACTAAATGTTAACTCACTTTTTGACAAAAATAGAAATACAATATATTTCACAATTGAATCTTTTAAAAAAATGAACATTTACCTATAATTTTTAAAGGGGATGGCTACGGTAGGGGCGTCCCTACGTAGGGTCATGCCTTAATTATCGTTGGATGGGAATCTGTGGGGAATAACGGGAATCTGTGGAGAATCTATTTATATACAGATTCCCATCCAACGGTAAATAGACAAGACCCTACGTAGGGGCGCCCCTACTGTAGACGCGCCCATTTTTAAAATATGGACATCTATAACTTTTAAAATATAGACATCTATTTAAACTAATTTAAAACATTAGTCATTCACCCAGTTTTCTCAAGATATATTTAGATTTTTTTTTTTCATTGTGCTTAGTGCTTACCATTTCGACCGCACATTACACTAAAGAGATGGGACAGTGCTGACAATTATATAAATTTAATTAATTTTATGAAACTCGATCATATATACTCCGTTACGTATCAGCCAAATTACACGCATGAAATTTAGTCATAAAAATTCTTCCAATTAGTTCAAATTATTATATTAGATTATCAAGATGAAATGTTCTTTGATATTAGTTGACTCATACTGGTTTTAAATCTCAAATCCAAGTGGGATGGCGATTCTTTTTCTTTTCATCTGCTTTTATTTTTTCCCATGTTTTTTATGCAAATCTTGAAAATCTCTACTTTCAATTGGCAACGATATAATAGTCTAACGAATCGAGATAATAATAAGAATTAAGAAGGCCATAATTAATCATAATGCCGCCCAACTATACTAAACATATAAATCCATCTAATTAAGTTTATGGCAATTGGTGAATTAACATATTCAAGTACGTGTATCCAATTATGCTTTCCAGTTCTTCAGGGAAAAAAAAAAAAAAAAGCATTCCAGTTTGTAACGTTTTAAGAGGAAAAAAATATTTTTAGTATTTTTTGAAATCCACATAACATAAGAAAAGAAAGAAACAAATGAGATTATTGCAGATTTCAAAGGCGGCCTATCCCACCCGCAGTGATTTTGAGAAATTTAAAATCTTATGTCAATAATTCCACATGATTCTTTTTATTTATTTTTTATCTTTTAAAAAGGAAAGTATACTAAAGTTTAAGATATTAGCACATTAAATTAAATGGCCAGTACAGATTTTTTCGAAAATTTGAAGATTCAAATTTTCGAAAGGTATAGTGGCTGAATGACTGATCGAGTATGTGTAAGTATTGTCAGATTCAAGAGCTCATAAATATATCGTGTTAGGATATTATTAATTTTGACTCTTATTTTAAAGTATGTGATGAAAAAAAAATAGATAAATTATAAATCATTTAAAAAAATTTAATGAAAATTTCAGACTTCCAAAATTACCCTTAACTCCACAGACATAATAAAAAAAAAAAAGAAAAAAGAAAAAGAGGTGATGCCA
Organism: Trema orientale; assembly: GCA_002914845.1. NCBI lineage: Eukaryota > Viridiplantae > Streptophyta > Magnoliopsida > Rosales > Cannabaceae > Trema > Trema orientale. The sequence goes on along the minus strand of JXTC01000604.1, from coordinate 35,913 downwards.
AAAGGCGGCTGACTATGTTCGACAACAATCAAGAGACTATTTTCGATTGGAGTTGAAATTTCGTTTTGTTGGTCGAGATTGTTCGATTGGAGTTGAAATTTTCCAACTGTTGTTAGAAAATCGATCGAAATGACGAAGAGAGTTGGCCGACCGAGTTCAACCGCAATCAAAAATTTTCAACTCCAGTCGAGCAGATACACTGCCAAGTTCGGGATTGTGATATCGATGTCGGTGGCAGGATTTTTTTCAGTGGTGGTGATGACAGAAGTAGTTTAGGGTTTATTGGAGAATAAACAATAGTGTATTTTTAAAATTTCTTAGGAAATAAGATATCCAAGTAAATTTACACGTGTGACATGAGTTAGTTTTGAAAATATTTATGGATGAATCATTTTTTAAGTTTTGAAAACATTTATGATGAAGACTCTTTTTCATTATGAGGGGGATTAGTAGATTTCCAAGTGTAAATTCCCTTAAAAGAAATCAAGAAGGGAAAAAATCAATAGACTAATAGACAAAAATAGACAAGGTCATAATAATTAGTAAGCCCCTTTTTTATTTTTTTTTATTTTTAAATAAAATTAGTAAGTCACTTATTATTCATAAATAGGGATAAAATTATTAGCGGTCAAATGTTTCAATTTAGTCGTTAGATATATTTTGAAACTTTTCCAATTCCAATTAAACCTTTTAAAATGGTAATGCTCCAATAAGTAGCTCTAATATCTGCACAGAAAATTGAAAAACAAAATCCACATAAATGTATTATATGGCCAATTATTAGTTTCCAACTATAACTTCCTTTTAAGAACGAAATTATATCAAACATTACATGAAAAATAAATAAGCGCAAGCGCATGACAACATACAACACCCAACGCGCGACGCATAGTCGTAGACCAAAACGACAACTTGCCGAACGTGCAGCCATGCAAGTGCAACCATATATGCAGAGATCTTCCCTTATTATTTTTATCAATTTTAAAAAATAAAAACATAATAACATCTTCATCTCTTATACATTTCTCTTCTCTGCATGTATATAAACTCCGGCTTCAATGAAAAGTTCCCTATCAAAAACTTGAAAAACCAAAAAAAAAAAAAAAAAAAAAAATCATGGGCTCCAAATGCTCCTCTAATTCCTACTTTGCCAATCAAAGTCGACCCTTCATTCTCTCTCTAATCTTCTTTCTGTCTCTAGCTCTCATTCTCTTGGCCTTGCTATCCTCACGAAAACCCACCACTAGTAACATTTTTCCCACTACAAGAATGCTTGAAGGTAATCATCACCACGAGGGCAACATCGTAACTTCGGATAAACAACCCGAGTGGTTCAAAATAATAGCCAAGGAACTAAATGCGAGTAATAGCCATAGCCACAGGAGGAAAAAGATTAAGCTTGGTTTGGTCAATTTAGAGGGAGACGCTCTACGACTACGTGGATTGCATGGATTGGTCGGTGATCATGACCAGGCCGAGATGGTCACCGTACAGTTCGACCGGTTGGTCGGCCCGAACCGGCCCAAATGGGAGGACTTCTACCCCGAGTGGATCGACGAGAACCACAGGTGGCGCCCACCCAAGTGCCCGCGAATCCCGCTCCCTTCGGGGTCTGCGTACGACGACTTAGACGTTGTCGTTGCGGAGGTGCCGTGTGGGACCCGCAGGGACGTGTTTGCGCTGCAGGTTAATTTGGTGGTGGCTAATCTAGCGGTGAGGAGTGGTTGGGTGGTGCCAGATGTGCATCGGACGGTGTACGTCGTGTTCGTGGGGTCATGTGGGCCCATGTTGGAGATTTTTCGATGCGATGATTTGGTGAGGAAGCGGAAAGGGTCGTTTTGGTTGTATAAGCCTCACATGAGAAGGCTTAAGCAGAAAGTGGTTATGCCTTTTGGGTCTTGCCAAATTGCCCCTCCCTATGCCCAAGAAGGTAATTTCCTCCTATTATAGAATTAATTGTCTTATCCATGATATTTAGAAAAAAAAAATAATGTTAATACATATATAAAAAGGTAGGTAATTTACTGGGTATTTTCTGTTTTATTGTTTTTGGTGGGTTACTAGTAAGAAGTTTGTTTTTTATAGGGTTAGGCATCTCATTAGGAGATTTAGCCTGCCATATATGGACAACACTTTCACCAAAATTTAACCAAATTAACCATACCATGCAAAATGAGCTGTGTTTATGTTGAAAATGATTTTGGATTTTTGAATTAGGGGTTTACAGGATTTGTGTGAATAGGTTGATATAAATGTGCTCATTAATACACGTGGAAGTAAATGTTGAGTTATATTGGGGTTTAAAGTTTCGAAAAGAGAATCCATGCATGTTATGCAAAAATGGCACATTTAATTTCTCCGTTGAATTGGTTGGCTCTTTATATATTAGAACCAAATCACCATCATTTAATTTCTCCGTTGAATTGATTTGCTTTGTTTGGTATGTTGGTTTTTGAAATTATATAATGGACTGTGAAAAGGTGCAAGGAAAGGCCGTAATTTTGAATTTGGTATGATAGCTTTGACCTGCTTTATTTTGAAGGTTTCACACCTTTCTGGATTTGTGATTAATTTCGATAATACTCCCCGAGATTGTGAATTAATTGTTATGTGGCAACTTTTAATAACGTTGTGACACCAAATTTTTGTACAAACTTAGTGCACCAGATGATATTTACTTGATTTTAACCATTACCATTTTGAAGCAATATATGATTCAAAATCATGTCATCAATCGATACATACTAAATTTAGCATCCCTAATTTATTTATGACACATAAATACATTAGCGATTTGATATTATATCTTACAAGTTTAAAAACTAACAAAAAAATTACCCGCGCATTATAATTTGTGGACTCTAACTTGGGCATTTGTGTATGTAAATACCATTATAAACGTTATTTTGAAAAAAAAATTTTGTGTTCACTTTTATCTCTTTGTTATCATTATTTTCGTTGAGAAATCATATTGCTAATATTAATAATATCAAACTCTTAAATTATTATTTTTTGGGTAGCAACCTTTCTAATTTGCGCACACAATGCATTTAGAAGGATCCAACACAAACCAACACTTGACATTACAGATAATATTTATTTTAAAAAGATATTAGTGCGTGTTTGATTTCTGTTCTGTTTAAACCTGTAAATTTGTGATTAGTGATTGGAAATTTTATTTTGGAAATCTATTTGGTAGGCAAATTTGAGTTATTTTTTTTTTAAAATTAAAGATTACAAAATTGTGTTTGGTTTGCAACTTGAAAACATAACACAAATAAAAAAAAAAAGTGCTTATAATTATAACCAAATTTCTGACACATTTTAAATAAATCTCTGCTTCTAAAATACTGTAGAAAAATAAATGAATATACAAAATATAAAGTATAAAAATATGATGTACCTAATATTAAAACTAATATATTTAGTACATAAATATACAAGTAGATATACTAAATCTAAAAATATATATATTCAAACATTTAACTATAAAAACGAGAAAAAGGGATCAAAAACAAAGTACAGAGAAAAACACACACCAATTTTCCTGAATTTTTTTTTAACATGTCAAAGTTTTATTTCCCTTTACCTTTTTTGCTCAAACTAGAATTACCTTGATAAACACATTTTGGGCTGGCAGGTAAAGAGCCCTGGAGAGAGTCCGTTACACTGCCTCCCCGGGTCAACAAGACCACCACAGACCAAAACCAGCATCGCGGCCCAAGATACGCCTACGCCACAGTCCTCCACTCTTCCGAATCTTACGTCTGCGGCGCCATTGCTCTGGCCCAAAGCATCCGCCGCACCCGCTCCACCAAAGATCTCATCCTCCTCGCCGACCGCTCCATCGGCCCCGTAGCCCGCCAGGGCCTCCGCTCGGCCGGGTGGCGGGTCCTCACCATCGACCGAATCCGAAGCCCATTCGCCAAAAAGGGCTCCTACAACGAGTGGAACTACAGCAAGCTCCGCCTATGGCAGCTCGCCGAATACGACAAGCTCGTCTTCATCGACGCCGACCTGCTCGTCCTCAACAACCTCGACTCGCTCTTCTTCTACCCCCAGCTCTCCGCGGCCGGAAACGACAAGGTTTTGTTCAATTCCGGGGTCATGGTCATCGAGCCCTCCAACTGTTTGTTCGAAGTCCTGACCCGGGAAAGCTTCAGAATCGAGTCGTACAACGGCGGAGACCAGGGGTTTCTCAACGAGGTCTTCACATGGTGGCACCGGCTGCCGAAGAGGATCAATTACTTGAAGATTTTTCGGAGTAAGGGAGATGGGTCGGGGCGTGAGGTGGGTGAGGACATTGACGCGATTCATTATCTGGGCTTGAAGCCGTGGATGTGTTATAGGGACTATGATTGTAACTGGGATATGGAGGATCACCACATCTTCGCCAGCGACTCGGCTCACCGGCGGTGGTGGGAGGTGTACGACGCCATGCCGGAGAATTTGCAGGCGTACTGTGGGTTGACGAAGAAGATGGAGCAAAGGATTGAGAAGTGGAGAGGGATTGCCATGAAGGCGGATTTGCCTGATGGGCATTGGAAAATTCAGGCAATGGACCCCAGACGACAACGTTTTGCACTATAGGAATCTAAAATAGGTCCTAAATTGTACTAGGCTACAAGCTATACATATAGATAGTAATAGTAGGTGTGCAATACTTTGCAAGGAAAATAATAATTCAATCTCCAAAAATAAAATCTCAACTCTCTTTCGGACAAGATGATCATTACGGTTGAGCATTTATAATTTCATTAATTATGTCAAGTGTAAATTGTTCAAAGAGAACCATTAATGTGTCATGAAAATAGAGGGATAATGAAAATTCCAAGTGAAAATATAGCTATTATTTAACTTGTATTTTAGGTATTTTATATGTTCTTTAATCTTTATGGGATGGGGTATGGGCTGCCCCAAAAAACAATGTATTGCCATAATAAGAGATAAAAATGAAATGAGGAAAATGAGAAAAAAAATTCTGGTTATGGTACAAATACCGAATGGTAACACTACTTATACTGCCAAAAAAAAAAAAAAAAATAGTAGTGAAGTACAAAATCAGATCTATTTGCACCAAGTCCCATATTGTTATAGAAAATTGAACACTATTAATGACTATTCCAACCAAGTAAGGTGTTCATGTTAATTGAATAGAATCTTCTAAGCTATAGGCAATTAATTAAGGCAACCAGGCACAAACAGGAAAATAAATAAATAAAAAAAAGAATCCGAATCTTTTTTTTCCCCCCTTTAACTAACATTGTTTTTGGAGTTTCAAATTTCTTATTATAAGTTTAATTTCATTAGTGACGTAGTTGTTTTTTTTTTTTTTTGAGTAAAATGGTAACAAATGATTTTTCTTTTTCATTGTGTAACAAATGATTTTTAGGTTAATAAATATTTGGCGAAATGAATTTAGGAATCTTAACGGGGAACTGTATTTTTTTTTTAAAAAAATTATTAATTGGTACAATGGGTGGGGAACTGTTATTGGATTAAATTACTAATAATATTCTATATTTTAAAAAATAATCTCCTACACCTTTTCCCTCCGTCCCCCGCAAGCTCCCTCTCTCTCTCTCTCTCTCTAAAAATTTCTCTCTTTTGCCGACCAAATGAAACCCCAGTAGAGTAGAGTATTAGACTATTAACCCCAACTTTCTCACTCTCCGACGCGCTCTCTCTCTCTCTCTCTCTCTATGTATATATCTCTTTCTCTGTCTATATTACTCTGAGTGCATACACAGTGAACCAAAATGCAAGACATATTCGGATCAGTCCGGCGATCACTGGTGTTCCGTACTCCGCCGGAGAATGAAGAATCATCATCACCATCCCCATCCCCAATCGGAGGAGGAGCAGCCCCAACCTTGGTCGATAAAATCAATTCTTGCATTCGCAAATCCAGAGTCTTCTCCAAACCCTCGCCACCGCAACCGCCCTCCGTCCCTAAGGACAATGCGCCTCCGATCCGATGGCGGAAGGGGGAGTTGATCGGTTGCGGCGCCTTCGGGCGCGTCTATATGGGGATGAACCTCGACTCCGGAGAGCTTCTTGCTGTTAAACAGGTCGGGTTTTGCTTCGTTTTAGTTGCTTATTGATATTTTGGTTAATGGGTTTTTGAGTTCTTATCAGAATTTGTTGTGTAGTTCATATAGTTGTTTTTCTCTTACTTAATATCCTTCTTGATTTTCGTGGGTTATGGTCTAATTTGGGTTTGGAGTTTGATTTTGAACAGTTCTGTTTTTGGTCAATTCTATTTGGATTATTTATTGTTTTCATATTTGTAGTTACGCAGCTAGTTCTTTCAGTTGAGAATGTAATTTCTATCTGTTTCTTGGTGCATTTTCAGGTTTCGATCACAGCAAATAGTGCTTCAAAGGAGAAGACACAGGTTTGAATTCGAACTTGTAGTGTTTACTGCACATATAAAATTCAAGTAGGGATGTGTTCATGGTGGTTGGATAATTTTTATGGGTTTTTTCTCTGTCTCATAGAACAATACCCATCGAAACTAAGAAAATCGAAAGAAACCAGAACTTGTTACTAAATCTGCTTTGTTCTGATTTGAGAAACTTTAGTTGTCAGTTACTCAGCTTCTATACTTTTTCCCCTTGAAATTAAAAGAAAAGTTGATAAGAAAACCTCGGGTTCTATGATGTTTAATTGGTATGGATTTGCTTATTGATCTACTGATTTAATGCTACAACTAGGCTCATATCAAGGAGCTTGAGGAAGAAGTGAAGCTTTTGAAAAATCTTTCTCATCCAAATATTGTTGTAAGTATGAACATCTGGAATCTAGTTAATTGTTAAAGCTTACCAATATAGTAACTGTATATTCGTTTTTGTTCCTTAGAGATATCTGGGTACAGTGAGGGAGGAGGAAACAATAAATATTCTGTTGGAATTTGTCCCTGGTGGATCCATATCATCACTTTTGGGAAAATTTGGGTCTTTCCCCGAGGCTGTAAGTTCTTGCTAATTTAACTTATTCCTAGTTATTCAACTACTATTTATAACATATATTTCATAAACCAATCTGTTAAGCAGGTTGTAAGAGCATACACAAAGCAGTTGTTATTGGGACTGGAGTATCTGCATAAAAATGGTATTATGCACAGGGATATTAAGGTATATTTTCTACCCTGCCAGTGCCTTGCATATGGAGAAAAGTGTATCCTTCCCTTATTCTCCAGATGGATGACAAGCATTTCATCTCAATTTGCAGGGAGCAAACATTCTTGTTGATAATAAAGGATGCATTAAACTCGCAGATTTTGGTGCATCAAAACAGGTTGTTGAGCTGGTATGTTCAATTTCATTTTTATCACCTCTTATTTTACTTTATTTTATTTTCTAGTGTTTGTTTTTGCAATTTTATTTATGTTATTGTTTGTCCCTTAACTGGTGTGATTACTGTAGGCAACAATTTCAGGTGCTAAGTCTATGAAGGGTACTCCATACTGGATGGCTCCTGAAGTCATTCGCCAGACTGGTCATAATTCGTAAGGACGATAATCACCATCTTGGCATCTTCTTTTCATTTTTTGAATTCCTTACGGAATAGAAAAAGAGTGTCTTGGCAAAGAGTATATTCTCTAATAATGGATAATATATCACATACTATATGTGATCAATTTCTATGCTTGCACCACTTGTCCTGCTCCTTTGGAGATAGCTCTGAGCAGTACGTGGCATAAATCCTTTCTTGTTTATCCTTCGGAAAGCTGAACATTACTGATATATGTGAAAAATTGTCTAGCTCTGCTGATATATGGAGTGTGGGGTGTACTGTAATTGAGATGGCCACTGGAAAACCTCCATGGAGCCAACAGTACATAGAGGTACTAACTGTTCTGCTACTTACGTTATTTTCTAAACACGTATTATTGTTTTTGTGTTACATACAAGGAAGTGTTCTATTTTTTTCACTAAAGAAACATTTTCCTTTAGGTTGCTGCTTTGTTCCATATAGGCACTACAATGTCTCATCCTCCAATCCCAGAGCATCTCTCTGCTGAGGCACAGGATTTTCTGGTGAAATGTCTACAAAAGTATGCCAAATCTCTTTTTATCGCTCTCTCACCGTTTTAGTTCAAATTCACAAAATATCCTAGATATGCTAATTGTTACGTTACAATTTTCGTTTATTTATTTATTTATTTTTTTCCTTTTAGTTTATGTTCTTTGGTCCAATGGCAGGGAACCAAATCTGAGGCCAGCTGCATCTGAATTGCTTCAGGTTCTATATATTGATTAACTTTTCTTTTTATGGTATATGATCATTTTGGGCTATGATAAGTCTAGTATTTCTTCTAGTTTTACTCTTAATTTGAGGGTCATTTGCTTCTGATTATAGCCAAAAGTCTTAACTATTGAATGATAGTTTCACTATGGTCTAAAATTTCTGTGCTAATCATGTGCAGCATCCCTTTGTGACTGGAGAAACTATGGAATCTCATCCCCCTTTTCATACTACTGTCATGGTTAGTATAGTGCTTGTTCTCTCTTTTCTTTTCCTGAACCTCTCTAAAATTAATTGATAAGGAGATTTCTTTCAAACCGTTAGGAAAATTCAGAAGCACTTTCACCACCTTATGCCAAAAGCTTGGAAACACTGTAAGCATTTCAATTGTTATTGTTATTTTTTCTGCATTTGTCTAAATTACCTCAGGCAATGTCCCTATAATTACTTTATTGGCCTTTAAACTTGGTAGCTCTATTTGTTTCCCAGTAAAATGTCGACTTGCTCCGACACAGCGGATATCTGTAACTTGGGTAGTTTGCACTGCTCAACTGTGTCTCCTGGAAATTTATTAGAAAGTACATGTAATTGGAAAGGTAATAGCAGTGATGATGACATGTGTCAGTTTGATGATAAAGACGATAACACAGTGGGTGAAGTGAAACTCAATTCTTTGATTTCTGATGAAATTAAGGTAACTTCTTTAAAGGTCCAATGGTTTCGATACTTATTAAGGCATCCAATAGTAGCAGAAGCTAATTGATTATGTATTCTTTTATACCTAGAGTTTTAACCCCATGAGTGAGCCCTCTGATGACTGGGACTGCAAATTTGATGGAAGTTCAGCCAGAGAATACAAAGGGATGAATTTGGAAACCGATCAACAAGTTCATTTGCCTGCTAGCTGCTCTGAAGCTCTTAGTCATGCAGATAAAGAATTTTCATTTTCTTGTGGACCATCACTTTCTGAGGATGATGATGAACTCACGGAATCAAAAATTGCAGCTTTCTTGGATGAGAAGGTACTATTTGTGGTTGCGGTTATATTAAGGTGTCATGTATTTCAAAAGGACATGGGTACTTATAGACCTGTCATGCTTTCTTACATTCCACTAATTTCACATTTTGAAAATGCCCAATAGAGCCATGCGCTGTTGCCCAAGTCATGTCATGTTGACAGTAGTACAATATGGTTAAAGTGAAGGGTCCCTAACTCATTCTGCATTCATGCTTTTGTAGATTTGCTCTTTCACTGAAATCATTCTGTTTTGAAACTGTAATAACAAAACTCAGGCACTAGAACTGAAGAAACTGCAAACACCCCTGTATGAAGAGTTCTTTAACAGCTTGAATGCAGCTGCCTCTCCTAGTTATGTTGAAAGCACAAGCGATGAAACTACTCCAAGGTACTTGAAATTACCTCCAAAAAGCAGATCGCCAAGTCGTGGTCCTGTGGGTTCCCCATCTGCCGCAGTTGATTCTATTAGTACTGGAAGCCCTGGGAGTAATAGTAGGCCTGTATCAAATATTTGTAACGCAAGTGATCAAACTTCAAAGAATTCACCTTCACCTCCGCTTAATAACTTGAGAGGTCTTCTAGTTGATGCTCAGCAAGAGCCAAATAGTCCAAGGTGTGTTCCTAAGTTTCTGCTTCCCATGAATTGATGATTATCCTTGAAATTTGTGGAGCAAGTAATTTGATGCATTTCTATATGGAATTCACAGTATGAGCTTTTCGGAGAGACAGAGAAAGTGGAAAGAAGAGCTTGATCAGGAGCTTGAGAGAAAGCGAGGTTTGATATTTCTTGATGATTAAATGGTTCTCTTGTTGCACCCATTATTTCTCGACAACTAGAAGTTACTCTTACCACGTGAAAAATGATATTTGTTCAATTGATAACCTTGTAAAGAATATGTTAAATGTTATCCTGTCAAGTAGTACAAAAGTTCTAGGGTTTGATAGTTTTGTTTTTTGGTACGTCCATGAAGGTTAAATTTGAGAATGTGAGAAAATGTTATTTAAAAATATTGAAGGACCAAATAACATGCACAAACAATGCATAAATAATCTTAATAGCAGTTAGGCGACTTTCTTTTTAAATTATGTAAGGAAGTTTGCTAATGATTGTGAAAATCTGTCAGCAGAGATGATGCGCCAAGCGGTTGCAGGAGGGAAAACATCATCACCTAAAGATCGAGCCTTAAATCGGCAGAGAGAGCGAACAAGGTTTGCGTCTCCTGGCAGCTAAGGATGTTTCTAAGAGTGTTTTTGCTGGCCTTTTCAGGAGTCTTTCCGTATAGTTACATCATCAAAGCTGCAATTCTGGTGAGAATGGTAACAATAACACCAGCAGCAGTCAGTTTCCGAACTCCACAATGGAAACAGTAGTGAGATAAGATCTCATTCAATTCAATTCCTCATTGTGCATTTGAAAAATATGTCCTTATATGTCAAATATCTATTACATGAAGTGTGAGAGCATGAGATAAGTTTTTTCTTTCTTTTTCCCTTTCCCCTTTGGGTGGTTTTGAGGTGGAGGAATACCTGTTTCTCGAGTTTGTATCCCAGTGCATAGAATTTGTATTATGTTATGTAGAATAATTCGTGACAGAGAATATTTTGAAATTTTATGCCACTTTTTTATGTGTGGTTTGATCAGAATACATCCGAGTCTTGTGATTACAGATGGAATACGTTTCTCTCATTGGTCACTCCATTCTCCATGAGCAACTTTATCCCTCTCCCTAGGTGGTCTTCGATTTCTTTTCTTGAAGTCAAAAATCGCACTGGGGGGAATTATAAGTAGTAGTTTAGTACTATAAACGAAATGATAACAATGTCTTTCTCTTTAACGAAAATATTGACGATGGAAGATGCAATGTAAAGTTGCAGATCCAAGATCCATAAGATACTGTTACAAGTAAACCTTGTAATCTTGTACATGAGCGCAATTAACTGAAAATGAGTTACAAAATTCACACCTCACAAAGCAAAAATAAACGAATCAATCTTCAGTATGGACATCGAGAAAATATCTTGACACCAAAATCCAATTCAAGCCAAAGCAATGTATCTTCATATATATATATATAGACACTTTAAATTCTCCGAGCAGATATTCCAACTGGGATTGAACAAGCTGGACGCTGCTTCAGTCCATTCATTGTTGTTATTAGCCCATCACTCTTATGAACACTGCTGCTCTTTCTGCTCTTCAGGGGAGACACCAATCTGGTAGCCAGTCTTGAAGGAGAGAATGAACGGCGTAGTTTCGAGGCAGTCGACATCTTCGGAGACTTGTTGGCGGCTCTTGTTGTAGGAGAACGAGAAATCAATGGAGGGCTCCTGATCTTCACCTGAAACTTCGAATTCGACGGCGGCGATTTGATCAAGAACTTATGTGGAGTATGTTGTTGTGAATTTTGTTGCTTGTTTCTGGCAATGACTGGAGACCTTGTCCTGTAAAACTTCTGCTGCTCTGTAGAATTTGTGGATGAAAACAGAGGATTGGGAAACAGGACAGTCTTTTTGGCCCATGGCTTATGCCTTGGGGATACTCTGTTTGCCACATATCGATTGTTCTCTTTCTCGATTTCTCTTTTGTTCGGAGGCGAGATCTTGAAGTTGATTCGGGAACGAGACCGCCGGAGAATCGGGGAATTAGATTCCGGCTGAGTCGAGCGAGATTTGTTTTGCTTTTCCTTCTTCCTTTTGGCTCTGAGCTCTGTGTCTTCTTCGAGGTGAAGTAGTCTCTGTTTTCGGTGTTGACTCACCGGAGTTTTCGGATCGTCCGGAGTGATTTTCTTGGTCTTGTTAGCAACTGATGCTACTATTTCTTTTGCGAATTGACTCGCTTGAAGAATTTCTCCTACTGTTTCTCCGACGAGCATCGCCGGCAATGACATTCGCCTCCATTCCCCTGCTTCAATCAAGTTATTAGAGAATGCCGTAAAATCACTGCCCTGTTTGGCTACCAAGAAAAAGGAAGAAAAAAGATCTTAACTTCTAGTAAAACTAAGCCTAGATCGTTTCAATCTTTCCAACTATCAAAGAAGCAAAAACCCATTTGCTTTCAGATGATAAAGTTGACACAGAGAGAGAGAGAGAGAGAGAGAGAGAGATACCTCCTGAGTTTCCCGGAAACTTCCCCACCGGAGATTTCCTAGGGGCTGCGTTTTTAATCCTTCAAAATTTACGAGGAAATATAATTTTGAGTATGCGGATAAAGCAATTATTATAGAGCTCAAAATCTAATCTTTATGAATGGTTGAACAACCCAAATGAGATTTTCAATTTACCTTACAGTCTCTTGCTTGCATCTGAGGCTAGTCCTTAGGTACCCTCTGGTACTACGAGGGCTGAGACTCACCCCTGAGATCACTTTTGTTCCACCTGAAACTGTATACTGTAGCTCCTGCAACCGAGCCATACATCGATCCACCTTTGTACCCAGAAAAACGAACCAGGTCCCCCGTTAGGAATACTTTTAGAGGCCCAACATTTGAAATTTCTATTTCTCGACTTTCTATTGTTTTCTCGGGAACCAAACAGTATCAGCAAGAGTGAAAAAGTTCGTAGATAATATAGCTCACCTTTTGTAAGGTTTCCCTGAGAAGAACTGGATTGAGAGCTGCTATCATTTTCTTCTGCTTCGGTGGGGTTCTCGCAACCATTTTTGCTCAAGCTCTGAAAGATATCTCTCTCTCTCTCTCTCTCTCTCAGGTCTCTGTTCCTTTACTCAGTTTCTCCTCGAAGTGAAAATGTCAAACATAGAACTCTGGTAATATTCTTTCTTTTTTTTTTTTTTTTTCCCTTTCTTTAGTTCCAACGGTCGAATTTATCCAACGAAACGCAAGAAAAACGGCTATCTCTGTTCTCTGTTTCCAACTAGTTGCATACTTTTGTTGTCTTTTAAAGTGAGCCGTTGATTACGTGTAGATCTAACGGCCAATAAAGACTTTAGCTTTTGTATTTTATTTCTTCCTTGCTCTACTTTAGGCAGCTTTTTTTTTTTTTTTTTTCCCTTTCTTTAGTTCCAACGGTCGAATTTATCCAACGAAACGCAAGAAAAACGGCTATCTCTGTTCTCTGTTTCCAACTAGTTGCATACTTTTGTTGTCTTTTAAAGTGAGCCGTTGATTACGTGTAGATCTAACGGCCAATAAAGACTTTAGCTTTTGTATTTTATTTCTTCCTTGCTCTACTTTAGGCAGCTGCCCCCGTGAGCCGCTTAAAGTGTTTTAATTTACAATGATATATTTTAGGAGAATTATATACGAAACTTGAAATCTTTGTTTAATAATTTATTTATTCTTTCACCGGAAAATATAATTAGAAATTTATTATTTGAAACACGTATACATCTTCTCTATATTTATTCTTGCTTGTACTTCTAGTTCAAGAGGAAAAAGAAAAATTGGAAAATTCCTACTTTGCAATTTGGCAACTATCTAATTTGCACTTTGATAGGAATCTACTACAAGTTAAACTCGTTTTGGATTCTTCCCACCTTTAAAAGAGAGGAGGATTTAAATGTAAATATAAAAGTAAAAGTAAACAACAGTAACCAATCTTAGAGAGAAAAATGAATTAATTCGTAAGCAAGGAGCATTACATCTTACTTCAAGCTGAACACAAATAATGAGCATACATCTTATGAAAGAGAAAAAATGACCGTTTAAAATGTGTTGAGATAATATAAACAATGTCATTGAATTTGAATCACTTCAAGGCAAAAAATACTTTCATTAAATCTCAGTTGAAGGTCGAGAAGGCAACAGTGATGGCCTCCTGTTGACTTTCATGCCTCTCAACTTGAGTGGGCTCCAAACCACTGTTTTCCTTTGCAGCGCAATGGCCCCATGGTGCCTCGGCAGATTTGAACTCGCCATTGCTGGAGGACTCCCCATGAACTTACTACTCCTAACAGCAATTGGTGTACTCTCTCCCGTTGCTTTCATCAGCTCAGGCAATGGAGAGAAAAGCCTTGAATAGCGTGCCTTCCGTGGATCCCTCACCATCGACAGTCTGCCTGCTACACTGCCATTCTTGAGTCTAGATGATGCTGATGTGTGAAGTGGTGTTGACATGTGAGAGTTCGACTCGGGGCGAAGAGTGGCGATGGAGACTCGTCTTCTAGGTTTGAGAGCATGTGAAGTTGTACCACTTGGAGGGGGCCTGACAGAAGCAATGGAAATCCGTCTTGGTTGGAAAAGGCTTCTGGTGTTTGTTGTAGTTGTTGATCCAGCTGTCATTTTGGGAATGTTTTCTTTGCCATATGCTGATGCAATGGAGCTAGTTTCCCGTCGTTTTGGTAGAGGGGATGGAGGAGGGGGCAAGAGGTTGTTTAGTCTTCGCAAGGGCAGTCTCAATTTAGAGGAGGGAGCCAATGGCGGTTTCTTCTCCATTACAGTCTTCTGCGCTGCTTGTTTTAGACTCAGAGATGACAGTGCTGAAGGTGGAAGAGAAGCAGCGGCAAAAGCTTTAGTTTCTTGTTTGAGTCTAGTTTTCCTTTCCTCTCCCAATTGGTTCTCAAGGTCTCTGACCTGTCAAAGAAAAAAATCTCTGAGATCAACAAAACTCTCCAAAAGTAACCAGCATAGTACACTTGTATCCTCGAGTTTCGTTATATAATTACCTTCTCTTGGAGATTTCTGCAAATGTGCTCTCGGGCAGCAAGCCTTAACTGCAAGGACTGCATGCTGTCTTGTAGTTTTTTGATTTCTTTCTCGTCATGCTTATACTTTTCTGCCTGTAGATTGAAAGGTTGAATTTCAATAATTGGAACCATAAGATAGAATGAGGTCAAAACTCAACATTCATTGTTAGCATACCATTTGCTTGTACTTGAAAAGCTCAGCAGGGTCTGCCTGTTTGCGAGCAGGTCCACTCTCAATTCCCCTGACTCGACTGGCAAAATTTAGAGAACAAAGTGTTTCTCCTAGATCCGATGAACTTGGGCTTACTTGGACAAACATCAACGTTTTGCAATCTCCTCCTGAAAGTTCAAATTTCAGTCAGAATACTTTACTGAATTTGAAGGTAGATTTTAGTTTCAAATTAACCGCTGTTAAACACAGGTTACGCTATAAAGGACTTCTACCATGATGTAGCATTCTAAAACAAAGGCTCACCTAGAGAACTCTGCAGCATATGGGTGAGTTTTGAGTTCCTGGTTTTGAACAAAAGAGCAGAAATGTGAAGACATAATATTAATCGAAATTAACAGGTAAAAGATAACTTTAACTTTGATGTGTCCGTGATTACCTGTAAGGAACATGAGCTGTTTTAGATGCAAGGGCAGAGATTACGTCACCAAGGGCTGAAAGAGATTTATTAATAAACTGAGATTCCTTCAATCTTTCACCTTCAACTTCAATCCTTCCGACGCGCTCACTACCAGCCAAATCTACCAGCCAAAGATGACTCTTTGTCCTTTGTCCATTTATTAGATTCTCCCCTTTAACAGTCACTCGCAACAAGCTACAAAATAAACATGTTTCAATTTATAAACGGATTATGGAACAGGAATTTAAAAAATATAGGCACTTCAATCATTTATAGTACCAGTGAGAACGGCTGCTCATTTCATTGGCACTGGTGGATCCAACAGATCTGACTCGGCTTCCAGACTTCAGCAATTCCCACACATCCTCAGTGCCAAAAACACGAGCTTCCACTAGTCCAGGGACTTCTTGGGTTCCCTCTGCAGCTTGTTTTATCTCCAGCCTTCATGTGCAAAAAAGAAAAAGAGAACAAAGGAATTAAAATTCTCTCAACTCCAACAAATCACTACTACAAAACAGTACGATATTACAAGGGGGAGGGTTATGTACAGTGCTGAAGGGAATGGAAGAGACAAAGTGAGCGAAGAAGAAACGTAATAATGATGCCATTGCCACATTCGCATTACGAGAACTTACTTTTTAGCTGGTTGGTTGCTGCCATCCACCAAGAGATCCCTGATCTTCTCATTATAAACCTCCAACATGCTAACAAACAATTCATATCTCATGATGCCAGCTCTTTCTTCTGATTTATGGAACAACTCCTCCACTGTCCTGTAATTGACTCCCCTGTTTTCTGTTGTTCCCTCCATTGTAAAAGTCTTGCCGGTTCCAGTTTGCCCGTAGGCAAATATACACACATTAAAACCATCCAACACTGAAGTCACTATAGGCTTTGTTTCAGAGAAAACAGCCTCTGCAAATTTCAAGATAAAAAAAAAAAATTATGACAGTTAAAATTCTTTAGTTATTCATATAAGAGAAGGCATAAGTGTTAAAAGTTACAACAGTTTAAAATTCATTGCAAGTACTCGCGTATACCTTGATTGTCCTCAGGTCTAAACACATGGTCAAACTTAAAATGTTTTCTCGAAGAATCAGAGGAAACGACCTGAAGCTCATTATCTAGGGATGAGTCATATTCGATGACAGAATTGCATCCATTCGCAATTTCATTTTGGTTTAGTGGTCTACATCTGCAAAAGACCCTGATATTCCCTTTAAGCTCAATCACTTCATTGTAAAGCTGTTTCCTCTCAGACGACTCCTTGATATACTTCTTCTTTAAAAGTTCATGTTCAGTACCTAAAAGCAATCACATACATCCACAAGCGAAACACAATTATAACCAAAGATAGAAGAGGAGGAGAAGATAAGAATATATGAATAGTTATTAGTTAAAACATACTGAGAAGCTGAAGGGTGTTCAGAACTTCAGGGTCTGGAAAGGAACTAGTCGTGAGCTTAACTTGATCAGATAGGATGGCGTGTTCCTTCTTCAAATCCTGAAATAAATAAATAAATAGATAAATGATAGAGTCCCTCACACAATAATGAAGCATGAAGAACAATAAACCAAAGGTTTTCTAAAACATGCAAAATTACTCGGTAATTGTCTCACTTAGGTGTATATCCTTAATGTCTACAACTATTAAAAAACGTTGTATTATATGATCTTACCTGTATTTTGGTGCTCAAATCGATAACTTTCTGCAATATCGGAAGGGTCTGGCCCTGATCTGTAGAGGCATCTTGGGTTCCATTTGACATACTTGTTTCATCCGTCAATTCAGAATCTCCCCCAAATTTATTTGAAGCAACATCTGGATTCACTTAAAATCAATCATCACATCGCAGAAGGAGAAAGAAAAAGTTTTTCGAGAAAATTTACCACTATTAGCACAGAGAAACACCACAGCGGAATAGATAATATAGTTTTAATTCTTCCGAACAATTTTGATTCACACTGGAATCATCAAAATTATATGAAGCAACATCTGGAGAAAGAAAAAACTTTTGCGAGAAAATTCACCACTATCAGCACAGAGAAACATCACAACGGAATAAACAATATAGCTTTAATTCTTCTGAACTTAATTCACACTGGCATCATCAAAATTATATGCATTTCTTGAACTAAAATCAAAAGCATAAACCAAAATAAATAAATAAATAAATAAAAATAACTAAACTGGGTAAATCAAAGAACAGCCAATTACTGATTTATTTATTTATTTAAAGTTAAAGGCCTAACTTGAAATGTATAACTAGTATCGGAATAGTCATGCAATGAAATGAAACCGCAATTTTGCTCAGAGGTTGCATTTTCTAGGGTTTGATCTTTGAACAGCCTAGCCTCAATCTCAATTCAACCATTTTAACTTATATTAAAATTATAATCAAGAAAAAATTTGAAAACCCTAGAAAATTGAAAATGACGGAAACGGAAAAAGAAATGGAGCGAGAAACAGAAGAGAAGAAAGCGAACCTCTTTCAAAGATGACCGAAGGCTGGGAATCTTGATCCAAAACACCTTCGCACTCGCCTGAAACCATTTCCACCGTTTGATCTGTACAGAATCTCTAAAGTTCAGAGTAAAGAAAGAGAACACAAAATTGAACACACGCAAAAACAAGGAAGAAGAAGAAGAAGAAAGGGATACAGTACCTTCCATGGTGATGGTTCTGAAACAAAAGCAAGATTGTCAATTTCAGAGAGAGATTGAGGACGAAGACGAAGACGAAGACGAAGACGAAGACGAAGATCTCTGAAAGCTAGAGAGTCCACAGAGAGAGAGAGAGAGAGAGAGAGAGAGAGAGTGGTTGTGATCGTTTTTTAAGCGCTGGGAAGGGTGGGGTTTTGATTGATTCAAGTTTGAATTAAACAATTTGTAGCCGTCGGATTCAACTGAATGAAAACTCACTCTCTAACGGCTATATTTAAAAGACTTCAGGAGCGTCATCCGGTTTTGGGCCTGGGCCCTGATTTGCCCCTGCAATAGAACTCGGAACTCGGATTATGACGTCGTTTAATTGGCTGTTGTCGTTCGAAATGTGATAAGCTGTCTCATTTCTTCCTTTTTTTGATTTTTTTTTTGGGTATCCTCTATGTCTAATTAACTAAATGACACCACATTATCTTAAAATGATAAAAATATTTTGTAAAAATTTTAATAGAAAAAAATTGCTGGTAACGTGATTTGATTAGTGTGGAATGAAAGAAGACAACAAAATCGAAACAGCTCATTCTATTATTAGAAGTCCTTATCATATAATACTATATATCGTCGTTTTTTGAGGATGCTATTGTTTTCTTAAAAATTAGGTCGTTATAGTACTTGTATATATAAATTTTAGGGACTTTTTTAGTGGTATATTTTAGGGAATCTTGTGTCGTATATATGATATCGAATTTTAATTCTCAAGTTAACATTATGCAGAATACGCATGTATCAATAACTCGTTATAGTTTCTTTTAAAAAAAAAACCCGTTATAGTTTTAATAGTCATCAATAATTTGGGATTTACTTGTCACTTGTAAATTCGTGGACTTTATTGCAATTTTTTCTTCCCCTTAAACCACATTGCCAATTCATGATAAAAATAGCTCATAATCAAAATAAAACGAGCCTTTCATGTAAAGTGATTTTTTTTAGGTAAAATTTAAGTTACCTTTTACACCTAATTTAGATGTTCAAATGCAATTATATTTTTAAAATTAGTGATAAATTGACTCGAATTACTTGATTAACCAGTCGATGCTCAAATGCAATTATATATAATTCAGTTATTTTTAATGCAATTATATATAATTCAGTTATTTTTAATGCAATTATATATAATTCAGTTATTTTTTTTTTCTTGTTATCGTATATAATTCAGTTTGTAATCGTATTTCTAATGAAAGAGCAGTTTCATACAAAAATCTAACAATTCTTCATGTCAAAATTTTTATTTTAAGTCGCATTCTTCGATATATTAATGTTAAACTATGATGTGTATATATATATTGCTAAGTAAACTACCAAAATGACAACCAACAAATACGTAATTTTGGATTCTGATATCTTTGCATACGACCCACTTGTCCCATCTAGGAGACCGTCGTTTTGTGTAGGTAATACTACAACGTGGCGTTTATGATATGATTCCAGTACCGTCATCATTCATGGCTAATCAAATCCATTCCTCAGCTACAAACAACCTCGGCCCTTGAGTAGCAACAAGCAACCATTTTATTATGTTGTACTACAGTTGAGGAGGCTCTTGAGGAGTGGGATTCAGTAGAAAATTCAATGACTTCCACATACCCAAGTTGTCATTTCTACTCTTCTTCTTCTTCTTCGTCAATACCCAACTCAACCCCAACCACTCGCTTCTCCTTATCCTTTTCTCGCTCTGTCCTTGACCTTAGTTTCAGTCGAAATTCTCTCAGGAAAGGTGTCTTTCGCTCAAGACTTGGTGCCAAGTTTGAGAAATTCCAAGGTGAGCCTCCCCAGGAAAATCTTGATGATACCACGCTTTCGTCTTCTCAATCAGCCCAAGAAGATTATGAAGAGGAAGAAGATGACAGGTTGGTTGATTATACAATAGCTTTACTCTGATTTTAGTCATCTGGGTGATGCTTATTTTTCGGCTTAAAGGCTTTGTTTCTGTATATAACGTATATCACACAATATAAGGAGGACAGATTTTGAACGTAGGAAGGAAAATGGGTATACCCTTTTGTTTTTTCTTCGTAAATTTAGAGTTAAGAGGTATTTAGGCGTTGTAGAAGGATTGAATTATTCATTTCAGTTACTAAAGCACTTTGCAGCTAGTTTGTTTTAGTAGTCTTGTCATTTTACTTGGTTTTGCTTATTTGGAGTTCTACAACTTCCTAAATGAAAAGAAAAAGCTTTTGTGTTTGGGATTTATGTCTAGTATCCATAATGAAAAGAATTGTAAAGGGAAAGAGTTTGAAGAGGAATGAGAATGGGATTAAAAGCTTGAGCTATTCCTTCTTAATTTCACCAGTCATGTGATGGATTCACCAAAACTTGCGTCTTAAATGTGTAAGTAGACACATCAATGGATGGATGGGAAAGATAAACACTTCCCTTACTTTCATTTCTTTTATGGCCATTACGGATCGGTAAATGTGTCCTAAAAGAAGTAGGTAGTTAATGTTTCAATTCATGTTGCTTGAGATTCAATGATTTGGTCATTTGTTGGAGAAGTGAGAGGAAAGACTAATGCAAATTCATTTTGTATCTCAGCTGCTTGCCTTCAGATTTGGAGGGGGCAGTCCGACAATCAAGTCAAGCAAGTGCATTATTCGTGTCTTCAGGAGGAACGAGAGCCATAGTACGTGCCAAAGGAAAATGTAATCTTATTGTAATAGATTTCAATCAATTTGTGCCTTTTTCTGTTTGTATTCGTGGTACCTTCTTCTTCATGCTTAGTTGTCTCTTAACCATTTTAAAGTATGTATTAACATAGAATTTAAGAGTCCAATCAAGGCATGTTAATTTAAAAGTTTTTAATAGATTGCATAATTTTACGCCGAGTCCATTTCCATTTCTCAGGTAGAGCTCCTAATCCCCCAGCTGCAGTTCCTAGATGATGAAGGTGCACAAGCTGAGCTCTGGGAGCTTTCAAGAATTTTCTTGGATACACTTATTCAAGAAACTGAATGTCAGGTTAGTTGAGAATTTACATTCTCAAACATTGATGATTGCTCTTACAATGTGCTAAGATTAGTTTATATGTTACCTGATCTTTGCTTCGGAACTTTAATTTTTAACCAAAGCACAGAAAGAATTGATAATCAGCAAGAGTCATTATTATGTAATGGTGTCTTGTTTATCTTAATCATAATCATCTCACCAAAATTTGTCTGAAAATTGAATTGTTAGAAAGTTAAAGCAATATTTCCAGATGCTGGTGCCTCAGCGCTTCTAAAATATCGGTGGAAAGATGCTGCTTTTGGATTCTCCAGGTAACTTATGTACCATTCAGGCATTCACCCAAATTCCAGTTTAGTTAGTCATCCTGTTCAAGCAAATCTTGCACTACTTATTTAGCTATTGCCTGTTAGTTTACTGTAAATTGAAGCTAAGACAAGTCTATTGCTTTGCATAATGACATTGTTCCTTAATGTTCTGTCCTATTCTCTCCAGCTTAAGTGACCGGAAGCCTGTTGAGAAGGAAGATGAAATTGTGGTTATGGTCGTTCCTGATTATCAGATGCTGGGATATGTAGAGAAAATTGCATCTGATCTCTCAGATGATCCGGTAGCAATCTGATATCTTTGTTTTTTGAACAACAATCTTCATAGCATTAGCTAATTTTCCTTGACTAATATTTAGGCATCTTCCTTGAAGTCTAGAAATCTAGGATGCGAGTAAATGACTTCATTTGTCTCTAGTACAGCTTAAAGTAGGAAAGATTATACTAATCAAAGTGCTTCTTATGTGAGCAGCCAAGGCCTCTCATCATGTGGAATCCACGTCTCATCAGTGAGGATGTTGGAGTTGGGTTTAATGTTCGAAAGTTAAGGCGGTACTTTCTTAGGTATAGTTTGACACTCATTTGTTTATCTATCTTTTTCCAACTTGTACTTATAACCTTTGATAACTTAGTTCCATATCAACTTGACATGAGGAAATCCCTTATGAAGATTTGTTAGTTGACTATTTATCTATCTTCTAGAGCTCGCCTCTGAGTATCTAAGTCACTTCATCCAAATTTTTTTTATTCCGACTCTTTTCATTTATTTTTTCTAATCATGCAACTTTAAATCATTCGCTTGCAGCACGTTTACAACAGTCTACTCAATGAGGCCTCTGCCATCTGGTGCTGTGTTTAGATGTTATCCAGGGTAAGGATGTAATAGCATCGGTTTTTTTTTTTTTTTGTGACTCTTTGACAACCAAACAGGACCCCAGAGGTTGAGTTAACTCTGTTTCTGGTTGTTTTGTGCTGATCATATTAGATTGTGGAAGGTGTTCTATGATGATAAGGATAGACCAAACAGATATCTTCTTGCCAAAGAACTTGTTAGACGTCCTGATGCTGAAGATCTTGAGGTTTATTGCTGCCAAAAATCTAATTTCTTCACAGCAATCATATCTACATATATGACTTCTATATAACCAAGATAGTGATTATGATTTGCTTGTTTTCAGATGATATATGGAGATGTACAAGAAAATTCAGAGCAGGGAGGCCCATCTTTTTTTGATAGAGCAGCAGGCATCTTCTCCTCAATAAATCGATTCATGAGGGTCATTTCAAAATAAGCTTTTACGTTTTCTTTGCAATGTCAATTCATGTATGCTCCATGTTTTGGCACTTTTACGCCTTTTCCCTCAACTCTTTGTTATTGTGTAAGATGTAACAAACATTGTGCTGCACAATTTAAATAATGTTTGTTCATAATCCAAGTGATTAGCCTCATTTATCTTGTTCACAAACAAAACAGACAGAGCTTTGGACCAAGGATTAACACCGGTCCTTGTGCCAAGCTACCCTTTAAATGAGGAAATGCTCTAAAGTCTAGGAGGAGCCAAACAATTTGATAGTGTCAGTGACTGTGTGCCAAAAGTTTCTAACACAAGTAATCATAGCATCCATTTATTCAAATTGCTTTCATCAGCAAAAGAGTAATATTATCATGCACCGAAAGGTGAGGAATCCACAGGAAATATACAATATACATCTTTACAGTCCTAACAAAATGTGGTGAAAACTGAAAAGAATTACTGATGTGATAAAATATTCTTAAGTGGACCAATATGTACAGGCTAATCTCTCTCAAATCGGCAGAGCATTCAGCTTTCTCTTGTCAGTCATCACTTTGCTTTACTTGTATGTAAATTTTAAAGCAAGCCAGTATCGCCAATCAGCTATACATAAAATTCATATCAACGTTGCTCAGTGGACCTTATCGGTTGGATATTATTGTGTTAAGAAGTCAAAAGTCAAAACCAATCAACAGTTTCTGTTGAAGTTTTGGCTTGCTTCTTTGGCTTTTGGTATCGGTTGTTCTCAAACTTGGCTTTAACTATAAGACCATATAGCAAATCCGCCTCAGCCGAGCTATTATAAGGCATGTTCAAGATGCTACAAAATCAAGACAAAACACACAAAAGTAAAGATTCAATGACGATGATGTGAAATAGCTCAAAATTGGAAGACATCTCATGAGCTAGCAACTGCAGAAATCAGAATCACCGAGTCTTAACACTTAAAACTATAGTTTGCTGACAGCTGAGAAACCAAAAAACTGAGAAAGCTAAATGCTAATTATGCCGAGAAATCATGGGTGGCCGCCCCTTCTTTCACATCTGTGGTTTCTACCCTAAAGGTTAAAGGTTCCTTTCGGTTGTAAACTCGGTTATATTAACAGATAATAAGCAGTGAAATATGATTACCTGTCAAGTAACTCTTCCAGAATAATTCTCTGTGAAGGTGTAACATAGTGAATACAACTTCTTGGGCACTGACCAACAGCAAGCTGAACTGGGTAATCTTCACCATGTCCTGATTACATACAAAAGCAGTACTAAAATAAGAATATCTAAATGATAACTTTCATTCCAGTTCTGATGTTTGAGAACTATAATCGTCTACAGAAAGAGGCATTTATGAAAACAGATGGAACCAAGCAGGGAATTAACCAACCTTGAGAAGTTGCTCTTGCAGTTCCAGTAGAAGCAAACGTGAAGGCGTGGGGGGCCCTTGTTACACACGAATAAGGGCACCCTGCATATGTTTAAGACATTTAATTCCTAAATTACTTGTGTGAATGCTTTAGGGAGTTGATAAAATAATGCCATACAGATATTTATACGTAGCAAGTTACTCCTTCATCAGGGTAGTTGAGTAAGATGAGTGATTCCCAAGTGCCAAGTCCAAAACGGGAAAATAATAGATTTCTCTTCATACAATTCTCATCATTTGCAAATTTTCTCTTGAAGTAGTTTTACAAAAAGTCGAACTTCAATAGAATGAAAAGGAGTTAACTACCTTTGCCAACACAAATAACCTCATTCACGAAGACATCGAATGCCTCACATTCTGGCTTCTCAAAGGGATCTAAACATTCCCTACAAAATCAAAATTCCAATCATCGATGATATATATAAAAAATGGTAACACCAAATTCTAAATGCTAAAGCTCAAAGCTTACCCTTCAATGATCTCCAATCGGCTGCAATTGGATAGCATCTGCATAACATAACACTATGTTAGCCACCATTGTCACCATACATAAGGTATCAGTAACAAGTAGATTGCTTTGCACATACTTAAATGCCCATTTTTTCCCCATTTAGCAAACTAAATTCTCATTCACAACCATTCAAAAATTTAATTCCAAATGGAATTAGACCAGTTCAATATAAATACAAAAAAAAAAAAAATCAAAAATTTAATATAATAAAAAAAAAATTATGGGAAAAAGAAAAAGGGGGGTGATAAAAGCAAGTACCTCATAAGCCTGAATAACACGTCGAATCATTGTTTCAGAAGCTTTCCCAGTTCGATTCACATCTGGATGAAACTGCTTCACCTATTTCACCAAATAGTCCCACAATTCAACCGTAATAATTGTATGTATGTTTGTATGTATTTATATGTATATGTTTGGGGAGGAAAAAAAAAAAAAAAAAAGAGTAAGTACTTTGGAGCGGAAAGCGGCTTTAAGCTGGGCAGCAGAGCAGGTGGGTTCGACTCCAAGAACCGCGTAAGCCGAGGAAGTGGTGGAGAGAGAAGAAGCATCGTCATGGTCTCGATTGGGATCTTCTGTAGAATTAGTCGCTGAAACCATAAATTTGAAACTCTTGCGAGGTTTATTCGTAATAAAGGCTTTTCGAAATGGAAGAACCGGAGAGGCCCAACTGCAGAGAGACGAAGTTTCCATTTTCTCCTCCCTTTCTCTGCTCCAACCGAGTAACTGACTACTAGTACTAGTACCTTCTTGAATCTTGATAGAATAATATCGATACGACAAGGCGCACCAAGAAGTTGATGAAGCACCAGTTAATACCAAAACAGTGCGTGTTTTTGCCCCTATAAAAAAAGAAAAAAGAAAAAAAAAACCCAATTTGAATGAACGTCATGTCGTAGACGCTAAAGCTAGCCCCTTAAGTTAACTATATACTATATAGTCTATCTATGTATCATTGTTGGTATATAAATCCAAATTAGTTTCTTTACTGAACGTACGTAACTGGACACGTACGTTGCAACATTGCTTGGGAAACAAGCCCAACTTAAACTTTACTTGGAGAGTAAGCTCAACCTTATTAATTAATTATAAATACGAGTTCGTCTCCTCGGGTTGAAAGTAGTGTGTTAGTGTAGCCAAGGGACAACCAAGTGAAGGGCAAGTAAGATCACTAATTGCATGCTAGAGATATTTTCTCTTCTCACCTCGATCGAAGGGGATCCGTTGCAGGTATATTTATATATGACTTTTTTTTTGAAGTTTATTTTAGATATATATATTTCTTGTCTTCGATATATAATTAAGAGTTTTAGAATGTTTTAGATATAGGCTTAGCGTAATAATGCATATATTATTGAATTATTAATAATCCTCCTTTAATCTCTTTAATTTATCTCTTTTCTCTATAGGCCAAAAGATGGAGAATGAGTACTGGAAGAAGAAGAAGGATGAGATGCTCAAGATGAAGGCCGCGGTTATGGAGTTCGGCAAAGACCAGTGGGCTCAATTCTCTCAATCGGCTAGGCAGTGTAGGGCTCGCTGCTATGACTCCCTCGCTCCTTCCATCGACAAGGTATTTTTTCTTCGTTTTTTATTTATTTATTTATTATTTATCGAATTATTTATTGAATGCATTAAGTTTAGCCCTACACTACGTCATAATTTGCGGGGAAAAAAACAAAAAAAAAAAAAAAACAGAAAAGAAAAGGTTCATGTTGTTGATATTTTAGTCGTCCTAATATGGTATAAACTATAAAGGAACTATACTTTTGGAATTTGAAAACGACAAAAGGATATCTGCCCTTTTAATGTTGTCGGATTTTTTTTTTTTTAAATTCATGTCGTGAAAAATAATGTTGTGTTGTTT
Source organism: Trema orientale (assembly GCA_002914845.1). NCBI lineage: Eukaryota > Viridiplantae > Streptophyta > Magnoliopsida > Rosales > Cannabaceae > Trema > Trema orientale. The sequence goes on along the minus strand of JXTC01000604.1, from coordinate 9,295 downwards.
TCGAATTTTCTAACTTTTTCACTCTTTGTCGTAGAATCATTTTGGTCCTTTTATATATTTTTCATCTATCACCTTCTTTTTTTTTTTCTTTTATTATTTATGTTGTTTCTTCTTATTTGTTTCAAATAGTTGTCCTTTCAGGTTAGTGTCCTTTTTGAGTGTTTTGTTGTCGTGGTTCAGATTTTATCGCCGTTTGATACAAATTTGTTATTTAGCTTGTTATATTGTCACCAATCCCACCACCACCACTAATATTTATTATTAAATTGATATTATAGGATTATTTTTTGGATTTATTTTAAGATGTTTTAAACTCTTAAGAATTAGTTTTCAATCACATATTTAGTCTTCTTACTCTAATCACGTTTCTATATATATAATATACTCTCTAGCTCTCTAATCTATCAGCCAGAATGGGTAGTGACTACTGGAGCGCAAACCATTGGCATCAAATCTCTCAATCGGCTAGGCAGTGTAAGGCTCGCTGCTATGAGTCCCTTGCTCCTTCCATTGAGAAGGTATTTTCTCCTTCTTTTTTTAATTATTTATCGAATTATATATTGAATACTAAGTTTACGCCTACCCTATGTTATGGAAAATACAAAATAATACCCTAAAACTTGCGGAGGAGGAAAAAAGGAAAAGAAAAGAAAAGGTTCACGTTGTTGCTAATTTGAGTCGGCGTAATATTTGTCTAAATGTAAAGGAGCTGTGCAGATTTGAAAACGACAAAAAGATATCTGCCGTTTCTAATGTTGTCGTTTTTTTGGTTCACATCGGGAAAAACGATGTTCTGTTGTTTTTGAATTCTCTGATGTTTTTCACTTCATGTTGTAGAATCATTTGAGTCCTTTTATAGTATTTTCATTTGTCACCATATATATATATATTTTTTACAGTTGTCATTTTATTTATATGTATTTTATCCTGATTTATGTCATTTCTTCTTATTTGTTTCAAATTGTTGTCCTTTCAGGTTAGTGTCCTTCTTGAGGATTTTTGTTGTCGTTTTTCAAATTTTATTGTCGTTTGATATAAATTTGTTGTTTAGCTTGCTTTTCCACATGTAATGTCGTCACCAACTCCACTACTAGAACTAGTATTTATTATTAGATTAATACAAAGATTATTTTTTGTTTTTATTTTAGTATCGTTTAAACTCTTAAGAGTTAGTTTCCAATTACATTTAGTCTCCTGACTCTAATCACTTTTCTATACATATGTTCTTCACTAGCTTTCTAACCTATCAGCCAAAATAGATAGTGACTACTCGAGTGAAAACCAGTGCGCTCAAATGTCTCAATCGGCTAGGCAGTGTATGACTCTCTTGTATGAGTACTGCCCCATTCTTTCCATTGACATCGATATCAACGGCGTCACTCTTTCCATCGACGGCGTCACTCTTTTCATTGACAACGTATGTATAATCCCTCTTATTTATTTTTTTATTAATTATGTTTTAGAAAATAGATC